>AYJT01031729.1:0-10093 GCA_001278415.1 Ocimum tenuiflorum | reverse complement strand
GGGTTGGAGGCTGCTTGGGGTGGTGCTCACCTAGTGAGATCTGTTGTCTATAAGGCCTTCATGCTTGTTGGAAAAGTGAAGCAGTAAAGTTGAACATGGTGATCATGAAATATAAACTTTATATAATGAATAACCATGAATACATTATTGAAGGAGTTAGTTTAACTTATTCCTATTACTCCATATCAAAATCGGTTAAAGGCAGAAGACATACAACAATATAGCTCTGCTGTCCATCTTCTGGCCTTTAGCTTTTTCGGGTATTCGTATATCAACCATCTTAAATCTAATTTCCTAATTTGATCTTGTCTGTTGGATATATCCCTTTCCCTGCACTTCTTCTCTGTTGCTTTCCGAACGAGTAGGGCTTCGTTGAAGTCTGAGAGTTCTCACTGCGTTCTTCTGCACTGCTCCCGTTGCCTTTCCTGCATTCGCAAACATTTTTAAACCAGCAGAAATAATAATATTTTCATACCAATGTATCTTGATTCACAAGATTCATACTTGAAATGAAGCAGGAGAAAAATGATGCCAGCAATAGCTGTGCCTTTGGCAACTGTTTTCAGCAATGGCTTTACTTTATGCTTCCGAGAATCCCTTTTATCCTGAGCAAGGAAAAAAAGATAAAATATCAGTGACAACTAAAAATATTGTTCAATATATGATCTGTTGCATGGAATATTCTAGAAGATAATCACCTGACTGCAATTTTCATCTGCAGAAGACATATTATGTATGTTGGTGTCTTCAGAAACAACCTGAGCTGATGCATCTTGAATTTCAGAACCTTCGACGGCTATGTTCTCAACCAGTCCACTAAATATTTCATCTGATTCTTTATCCTCATCTTCATAAAGATGTCTCTCCGATTTATCATTTGCAACAACCACATCCCTGAATGATTCATTTTCAGGAATAAAATCTTTTGGTGCCATCTCGAATCCGGCTTCTTGTGAACCAAATCGTTGGGTGTAAAATGTGTCCTCCTTTGGAAGTTCAGATAATAATGATGAATCTTTATAGAGTTCTTTAGACTCAATTTCTTTTGATAAGGAAGAGGGAACGTTTGTACTCAAAGAATCATCCTCATCAAATTGGTTATCAAACTCCAAGTTGAGCAACCGGCCCAACACAGAGCTCATGCTAGTGGTGGAAGAAACTTCCATATCTTCATCATCGGAATATATTCTCTGTGATCCATTACGGAAACTCTTCTCTCCCATCATATCTCCTTGGGAATCAACGTTCAGAAAGAAATCAAACATGTTGTTTTCCCCATCGAGAACCATGGAATTACTGCAGTGTTCAGTTGCACGAACCATTAAATCTGAAAATGCCAAATAATTAGCAATGTAATTGTTTTCTCCCACATTGATGCATGAAGAATCTCCCGTGAAAGCATCATCATTCTCGAGGATGAAGTTCATATTGGAAACATCCGCATCACCATTCCTGTTGGTTCGTCTCTCTTCACTATTTACATGTGATTTTTTATCTGGAATGCTGCAACAAGACGAAGCTTTATCAAAGTCGGAGGCTGATTTGCATTCCTTGGTGCATTGGCATTTGACATCTGATTCCACTATATTCTCATGTGACTCTTCTAGTTCATAATCCACTCCATCAGCATTATCAAAATCACATTGAGGTGAAAAGGAATTTTCACCCATATATCTGCTTTCTGCTTCGTCTGACTCATCTGAGCTACTAGAATCATCATCTCTGTCATCTTGTGCATATAAATTTTTCTATATCAAGCCAAGAGAAGACTAATCAGTAAATTGATTGCATCCATCACATCTTTTGGCTGCAACAATAAGAAAAAACTCAAATGGCTTACCTGTTTCGGTTTCACTTTTGAGGCCTTGGTCGAACTATAACTGGATGAACTTGAAAAAGTGCACTGTGGTGATTCTAAGCTCCTTCTAATCACCCCTACCATATCAGTTGGCATGGTTACTGAGCACGTAACCACATCAAAGTCGGGGGCCTGATTCAAAGCAAACAGCAACATTTTTCAGCCAGAACAAAAATGGGGGGAATACGTTTTGACGAGCAAGAACTGTATCGTAAATACAAGAATTCTTACACTTAGTTGCTTAGACCTTGCTTTCTTTGAGAGAGCTCTTATGCAAATGCAAACTTTTCGAACATTTTTCTTCTCAACAACATCAGATGGTGAAAAAAGGTCAATGCCACTCAATCCCAGAATTTTGCAAATCTAACACAAACAGGACCAGTCAGAAGCCATCCACCAGTAAAGCATTCGAGTTGATAGACAGTTGCAAACACGCTTAACAGATCAGAGTTGCTGCAAAAAGTTTAGGCTACAAATCTGTTGCCCCTGTCAAAACACTAGAATTTTGCAGAAAACTCAATATTGAGTTCTGCATCAAAAATTGCCTGAAGTTGTGCTTCTTGAATTTTATTCACTAATCCCACTTTCTCTTAGTTGTATGGACAACTGTAGAACATATTTTTAACCAAACTCCCTATGGACAACTGTAGAACATATTTTTAACCAAACTCCCAAGATGAAGAAAACGATTAAATATCTCATGATACACTGCTTATATATGGTATATGTTGTATTCTTCTTAGGACATCTCAAATCAAAAAGGTAGTCAATGAAATTGTCTGCAAAGAGTTTTTTAGAGTTTACACACATAGAGTTGACAAACCTGAAGAAAGTAACAGTCGCAACTAAAACTTAAGGCATAAATTATGTCAAAGAAACTATTTATGACCAGAAAGAAACAAAAATTGTATTGCATCAAAGAATTTGTCAGGATTCAGGTGAAAAATGGCACATTACCTTTAGAAAGGAATCAACATTGGAGTATGGCCTGTACCTCCCACTGCTCTTCTTAGAACCAAATGGACCATATTTATGTTTCAAATGTCTGAGCTCCGTATGTTTAGTCATCAACATATCCCAAACTACTTTAGAAACTTGAAACCTAAAGTTCGGAAAATATTAAATTTTAGAAAGGATTCTCAGAGAAAATAAAGAGTATATACATATTAAAATATGTACATCAATATAAAGCACATGTGTTGTTTAATCAATGCATAATAGAGTGAACATGCTTTCTTTTTTATAAACAACAGCGACAACATCTGAGAACAACAAAGACAATCAGTTCAATTTAATTTACGTGTCAGCTAAGCAATCCAGATTTGTCCCCTTCACCCTGTTTTATGTACTTGCCAGCAGTCAACATGCCAATTCAAAAACAAATAAAATACAATGGATGCTACAAGCAAGTTCATATGAAAGAACAAGCAGGACGAATGCAACATCCTTCAACTAAGTGACCTTGGCATGGATACAAACACTGGGAAGAACATTATTCAACTCAAAATTACACCTTTCTTTCATCTAAATAAATTAGATCCCAGGCTAATGGAAAAACAAACAAAACACTATGGAAACAAAGGAATTCATTTTCCAAGCAAGTTAATCTTAAAGAGAAAGCATGACATATACAAAATCCTTCAACCCAAGTGATCTTGGCACTGATAAAGGCACATTCTTCAACTCAAACTCACATCTTTATATTGCCTTATGTAAGTTAGATCCCAGACTAAGGCATTCACAATTCAGTTATAAAGGTAGCACTTTAATACCAGCATTCAAATTCTTTCAGCCCGTTAGACTAGCATAGTATTTCCTGCATATCTTGTACAACATTAATGTCCAATTTTTTTGGCATCCAAATATAGTAAGATCGATTTAAGGTTGTAAGCCCACTTGATAAATAACAAAACCATGAAACGATACTAAATTGATGGACTAACCCCACAGCAATAACCAAGATCCCACACAGAAAGTTAATAGAAAGAAATGGCAAAGAAAAACATTATAGTGAATCCTTCCAATTCAAAATATCCAATCAAACAATAAAAATTAAAAAAAACTAACAGTATTTCTCCATCTTGAAGCAAATCAGGGAGAGGCAAATCCTGATCCAATCTTGCATTCAGAAGTTCTCCCAGCCATATTCTTGTTTGAGTCTGGACCAATGAATATTCAAATTAATCAAGAATCTCAACACCATTAATAAATTGAAGAAAAATCGCGACAGAGAAGAGTGCAAAAGTGACCTGCAAGAAAACTTCATCCAACTCGCGGAAGCTCGATTCCGCCGATGACGAAGGCGGCGAAGACTCGATCATTTTTCATACAACTGGCAAAAAGTTTAGCTCAATTCCAGAAGAAAGGGGTGAACTGGAAAAAGGGAGGAGAAAGTGCGGGTGTATCATGTAGGCACACGCACACTGCTACTGCGACTGCTGCTGCTTCGAGAGAGAGAGAAGCAAAAATTTTAAGTTTACGAGGCAACAACTGTGCCGCGTGGTTCGCTTGATTTCATTTTCTTGCTGCCAACCAAAATGAAAATTCATGATTTTAATGTATTAGAATTTTTGTGAAGATTATTTTTTGGAACTTATTTCATTTTCACGTAATATTGATTTTGGAGAACTCCTGAAAGAGACAAAGCTGCGGATTATGGGCGATCACTTTTTGTATTTTCTCACTTTTCCCCTTTTTCACGACAATACTTTGTTGCTTTTTGTCTCTTTACTAATTTTTACTCCATTTATTTTGCATATTCACATGATATATCTAAGTCTTTGAATGATATTATTATAATAATAATAATAAACTTAATTATATCCATGTGATCTACTTTGATCGGAAATTTTGTTTCTCTAGTTTACATTTTGTTTGACCCCAAAAATTATTAATTATTTTTTGAAAGAAGTGGGGAGAATTAGGAAAACGTATTACTCGACATTTAATATTCTTATATAGTATAGTATGTAGTGTCTACCATGTAGTTGTGGGGTTCACTCATAAATCATTTTCAAATCTTTTTAACTTCGGCCTCTTCACTTACTGCATGTTATTACATTTTGAGAAGTTTCTTTATTTTACAAGTTATTATTTTCGCAATTTAAAGCCAATTTCATATTGAGAAAATAGTGTTCAACTTTTGTATTTGAATCCTACATCTGAGTACTGAAATTGTTTAATATTAAATTCGGTGACTATTAGCATATTTTGTTTTTGAATGAATTAGATAATTGTTATTATAATATTTTTTGAATTCAGGTTCATCAAGAAATTATTCCGTTGATATATATTGACACGACATGATACACCTAAAGAAACGAGTGAATTGCATTTATCATCCAGTAAGACACGGTCTTATTTCATTTTGATCCCAAAAATTTAGTTTTAGTCCCAAAACCTAAAAACTTACAATTTCGGTCCCAAGAACAATGAATTACTATGTGAATCACATGTTCATTTACTCAGTTTATCTGATACTTAGCTTTTATTGTTAGTAATTATACAAAGAAATTGGAATGAAAAATACCAAAATAGACTTTAGACTAAAATTGCAAAAATATTTTGACAAAAAATTTATTGATGGAATCAAAATGCAAGCATGAAACTAAAAGTAAATTTTTTTTGGACCGAAATAAAATAGGACCGTATCCTATGGGACAAAAAATGCAATTTACTCATAAAGAAACATATCTAAAACTATTTAGCAATTGTTATTTTTAAAAAAGAAAAATAAGTTAAAATTATTTTGAAATTCTAAAATTGTTATTTTTGTTGTAAGCACCCTCAAATCTTAAGAAAAAATAAATAATTTAGAAAGATAATTTGATTGTGGACCGATTAGATGCCTCCTCCTCCTCCTCCTAAAATTTAGCATTTAGAGCGTGTTCATGTTTATTGTTGAGACCATTAATAATCCTTAACAAATAACACAACATTTTAAAAATTATTCATGATTACTCTAGGTCAAAATTATTGATTTCCCATACTGAGTTCACGTGTCTTGCTGACATTTAGGTTTCGATACTGGGTATAAATTAAATATGAGCATATTAATATTATACAAAATCAATATCACCTCTGCCCCACCAAAAAACACGTATGTTCCATTTAATATGTTCCTATCTGTTTAAATTAAGAGAGCCCTATCATGAATTTATGGATCACCACTTACTTAACCACAAAATTTGAATTCAAAATTTTATAATTACCCAAGTATTTGAAATTTGGTCGCAAATTTATCAGTCTACAAACTACACGTATACGACAAGGAAAATAGGGAGAAAATTTAAATTAAAGGATTTGGAGCCGTAAAATGATGGATTCGTTGCGCTGACTTAACAAAATGTTTCTCTAATAAGGTAATCAAAAAGAAGTACATGTTAATTTATTATTTAAGTGTAATGGAATAATATAATATATTTGTAGTATTGTTTTTTCTTCGGATTCTGAATTTATTTTTAACTCTAATTTCATCAGTGTTATATCTGTTAATGATTATTTTGGTACGACCTTTAGTTAATGGAATATGATTAGAATTCAGTATCTCAAGGCCCCAAAACCGTTTAAGACGAATAATTGATAGAGAATGCATGCGTAAATGAAAGATTTTGTGTAATAATATTGTTTCTTTTCTCAGTGAGAATAAACACTTGCTCATAAGCCTAAAACCGAAGCTAGGGTTAATGATAGTCTTATTTTTTTAAACTAGATCTTCTTGATTTATTCAAAATTAGGGGTGGATAGGCTCAATCATAGGTTGATCTTGACTTATCTTTTCCCTTGCTTTGATAGAGTATTTTCCTCGGCCCTTGCACTCCTTTTAGGCTTGCTTGAGAACTTTTTCCAAAACCTTTTTGGTGAATCGCTTTGAAGATTTTCGAACTTTTTCGAAGGATTTTATACCTCATCAAATTGACTTTGAATATCTTCAAAGGGACTTTGAACTTTTTCAAATTCTCTTTTAATTTGATATACTTCGATCCTAATTGATGGCTTTGAAGGTTTTCAAATTCATTGGACTTTCTGAAATTGATTTAGAAGGCCTATCAACTCAGATGGCTTACTTGAATAGTTTTGAAAGTTTAAACTCCATTTGAGCTAAATTAGACATGCTTCAACTTTATTTCATGAATTGGGCCTAGATCAAGGTCCAAATAAACAATTAAATTTTTAACACCGAACAATGCCATCAGAATGATTAGATGAAGCATTACATGTGAGAGAGATGGATACTACATACACTCGTCATAGAATTTTTTCTAACTTTTATTACTTTTTAAATTGAATTTCAAATTAATGTCTACATTATTTATCTGTTTCTAGTTCGATCACAATCAAAATATGCCAAGTCACAACTCAAAAGGATGCATATCACAAAATGTCATGGTATAAATATAAACAATTAAACTTATCCCAATGAATAAAACATAAACAATGAAGATTTAAAAAATTTATAGTAATATTTACTTAAATAAGGAAACATTCTACAACCGAAACACAAATAAATAAATAGCCACATACATTAAAGTAATTTGATAGCCAATAGAGATATTACCCATATAAAATCAATATTATATTAAATATTTTCGTAAATATGCTATAGTTGAAATATAAAATCAAATCGACAACTGCTCTTGAATTTAATTTATATATCATAAATCATAATTATTTAAACAATATATGAAGCAAAACACAATTATTTAGGATACATATATCGAGTATGCGTACGAACTGCCGAGGGTATATAAGGGAAGCGAAAAAATAAGTTTGATTATTTAATTGGATGAGTTACAAACACCATTAAGTATGGAGATCATAAATCGAAAATTGTGAATATTAAACTCAGCAACGAATAGAACACTCGAATGTTGATAATAAAACTTCATGAAATGTATAAATTTCACAAAGCACTATAGATTTATAGGGTGGATATTGCCTGGAATTGGCGCAAGATGCGAAGGATAGAAAATAAAATTGCTGTGTAAGTTGGAACAAGGTTTTGAACCCTGCAATTACATTCTCAAAAGAATTCATGTGTGGCTGTTGATTTTGGGAGTCCACAACCCATTAACAATTTTCCAGTGGATCAAAGTTAATGTTTGCTTGACTTGGTGTTGGTAACATTTTATCTCTATTAATGTAATTCTTTGTTTCTGGAATAAAATCTTATATAATTCCTTTTATACTTTGTGAGAAATAATTTTGATGTACGGCTCTTAAAGTTTTTTATGGCAATTGATTTTCTCATGTTACTGTTGAAATTTTAGTGAACACAATTTCTCTTCAAGTAATTTTATATGCAACTACTTAATAAAATGCAAATGTAATTATTCAAATATGTAGCCCTATTAATCTAAATTTCTATTTTCAGTTATGGGAATTACATGTTATAGCTTATCGAGTGGCAAGTTGTTGTGGGTGGAAATTTACGGGATTAGAGAAAATTAGGCGAACAAGAAAGAGTATGAAAAATGAATATAGCTTTTACTGATTGGATGACATTTGTCATTTACAATGGATATTGAATCAGATTTATACAGTAGTACATTGATGGTTTCTAGGTTGGTTTCCTCAGCATCATGACTATGCTCACGTCTCCATCGTGGGTCTGTGGATAACCGTCCTTTAACCTCCATGTCATGGCAGGTGATTTGGTTGCTTTGATCCCGCGGCCTTGGGTGAATTGACTTCCAACCTGGTGCCTTCAATCCTTCGCCCATGTGCTGGACTTGGGCTTAATTTAGTGGGCTTTGATTGAGCCTCCATAAAATGGGCTAATTTAGATTTCAACCCTAACAATAACCCATTTACTTCTCAGAGAAGAAGAGACGTCTTTGCCTGTGGGATAATCGTTAATTAGCATATGATCTTAAGTTTCAGGATGAACGTTACCTTTTCTGCGGTTTGTGTGACTTTGACCAGGGCTTAGTGGGCCTAGTTTTTGTCGGGACTTAGCGGGCCTGATATTTCTCGAGGATTAGTGATCTCGACCAGGGCTTAGTGGGATTGGAATTTTAACGGGACTTAGTGGGCCCGAGATGTTTCGAGAGTTTGTGACCTTGGCCAGGGCTTAGTGGGCCTGGTTTTTTATCGGGACTTTGTGGGCCTGAGATTCTTTTTTGAAACATTTCGATTTTTCCCCATTTTGTCAAGTTCTGCGGGACCCTGGGCGACTGTAGCCCCATGCCCTTCGGTTTTGGCATTTTATTTTCGGGCTTTGAGCCCCTGCCCCGTATGGCGAGTTTTTTCCTGGCAATACAGAGAAATTGGTAAGTCTTTTATTTAGTGGATTTTAATTGAAAATGAATTTAACCAAAGGAATTTCCCGTGTGATTTCAGTCGGTGCCTTCGACCGGTGCTGAAGCACAGGCGCTTTGGGTCTGCGGATTGTCCTGTTTTAGGTGGGGTCTTCTTCGGATGAGCGGCACGTGGCGTGATCCTAACGGTCGCGACTGTTAGGTTTCCGTGGCGTGATCCTAGCGGGCTTCTTCAAAAGGTTCCCACAAACAGCGCCAATTGTTGTGAGTGAAAATTTACGGGATTGATAGTTGGAATCTTTCAAATAGAAAATTAGGCGAACAAGACAAAGTATGAAAAATGAATATAGCTTTTTACTGATTGGATGACATTAGTCTTTTACAATTGATACTGAATCCTATTTATACAGTAGTACATCGACGCTTTCTAGGACGGTTTTCTCAGGGTTGTGACTATGCTCACGTTTCCATCGTGGGTCTCCGGAGAACTGTCCTTTAACCTTCGTGTCATGGCAGGTGGTTTGGTTGCTTCGATCTCGCGGCTTCGGGCGAGCTGACTTCAAAGTTGTTGCCTTCGGGTCTGCGGGCCTTAGGTCCTTCGCCCATGTGTTGGACTTCGGCTTAAAATGGACAGTAGTGGGTCTTGATTGGGCTCTATAAAATGGGCAGTTTAGTGGGTCTTGATTGGGCTCTATAAAATGAGCTAATTTAAGTTTTATCCCAACACAAGTCAAAATAATTCAAGAGTTCAATCATCGAATGCAATGATGTGGCAAGTAACATATACTACAAAATGTTGTATTCAAATATTTATTCAAGAAAATTTGTTACGTTCAAATAGGTCTTTCAGTTTAAATTCTTTATTCATTATTTGTACTTATTATATTTACCATGAGTTACAAAATGCATGTATATTATGAATTTAAATCAATACCTATTATAAAAGTTTCTCGATTCTTTAAAAAAATTTATTCCT
>AYJT01031720.1:0-12553 GCA_001278415.1 Ocimum tenuiflorum | reverse complement strand
TTTGCTTGTTTACTGGTAAGATTAACTAAGTTATCATGTCAACACTTCATCTCAGCATAAATTATTACTGTGTTGTGTTTGAATCAGTATATCGACATTAAACATGATATGATAACATGATTGACACACAAAGTAGAATAAAGGCTGAAATTTAAACAAAAAATAAACTGATAAATTCTAGTTAAAACGAAGGGTAGTATAAATAGACTGTTTCCAAACTCTACATCACATTTCAGAAATAAAAGGTAGTATTCACAATTCAATTCAAAAGGCCAAGTGAAAGAACAAAACAATTGGATTTCTAAGAAACCATTAATGTATTAGTTTTATGAGGCATTATAAAAAGAATAGTGAAACAAAAAAATCATTTCTACATAACATGAGACAATTAAATTACATTTTAAAATAATTAAAAAAGTCATTGATAATAGAATCAGAAACATAAACGAATTACAAAATTGATATAACTAAAAATATACAGCTAAAATTATAGATATAACTAAATCAGGAGTAGAGCTATATCTTTTAAGAACAAACAAAAAATAATTTCTTGCAACATTTGCTATGTATAATGATAACATATATCCAATGTATCTAATGTTTGATTGTTTATCTTGGTTATTATCATTTTAGAGCAGTTTCATACCAATACTTATTGGCTCAAATATGAAGTATTGTTTGTTTCTTAATCGTTTTACATGTATTATCATGTCAAAAAAAAAAAAATAGTTTTACATGTATCAACTCTTAAGGATGTTAAAAATTAGTAGTTAAAAGTGAGAAAAGATCCAATATTGTATTGTAGAAAATTACAAGAGCGACCCCACAGTTACACAATTTTTTGACATCAATGATTTGTAGCGTACTATGGTTTTATAACTAATGATCTTTCATTTCAACACAGTACTCCATTATATAGTCCATACCAATTTGATCCACATGTATTGCTTTTAGAACTTACTTGAATCTCAGTTCAGCGAAGGTTCACCATTCAGATAATTTACTAAGGCTCGTTTACATAAATGGGTTACACTTGAGCTTGTTATAACTCAGTTCATTAGCTGGTGATTATTAATTTGTTAAGAAAACACAATTTTTTTTTAAAAAAAAAACCTACGGTATATATGTTAATTAAGTATTGAGTATATTGAACCTAATAGTTTATTTGTTAAAAGAATAAACATATTATAGTTTTATAGTAAAATAACATAACTTTTGAACAAAAATGAATGAAATATATATTTAGAAAGATCAGACTCAACTGAACTCAAATAAGCTTGTGAGTCTTAAATGTGTTTGACCAACAGAAAGCTTAAGCTTGACTTCAATAATAAATGTATCAAGCTTTTGGCTGACAATATTTGGCTCTGCTCAGTTACACCCTTAAGTATTTTAAGTCAATATAACATGTAATCAGATGTGATGAATTTACTGGTGCGATGCAAATTGATTATTATACTATCCACGGTGCAAACCTAAATTCTGCTCTTCTTTTATCTAAGTTGGCAAGGTTTGGGTTTTAGCTTATCAAGTTATAACAAAATTGTTGAATGTAGTACTTTCAGAAAAGTCAAGAAGGCTGCTATTTTCCTGGAACGTTACGAAGAGAAACATACTTGAGGGAAGCCTAAGCATCCAACCATGAAATTTCCATCCTGCAAAGGAGAAAAATAATCAGATGTAGAACAGCGACAAGGATAAGGACTTCGTCACCCTATCCTACTTTTTATAGTAAATGCACATTGCTGATTCTCTAAGAGCCGAAGATTAGATTATAATCTATGTGTTTACAACACATAAGTCAGCTAAAACAAAATTCTTTAGACAATGTGAACAAAAATTCTATGATTACTGTCAAGACACAATAAGCACGATGTCTTTAGTCTATTTAAACCTTATCCACAAGGTAAAAAGAGCATCAAAGTGTTGAACAATACATGAAAACAAATGGGGAATGTTCTGTGTATCGTTTGTATCATTAAACACAAAGAAAAATACTAAACAAGTTTATGACTAACTCCATATTGTAATGACATGCTGATGACCTAGAAGCGTGAATTCTAGATGGAAGGCAATCGGAAGCATAAAGTCGAACTGCTAATCCATATCGGATATGCATTGAAGAAAAATAATTTTTATATTCAACAAAAAAAGCCAATGATAGAAAAATAAGCTTAGTGACCACAAACAATAGAATGGACTCACAGGAAACCCTTAGCCTGGGTTACATATAACTCATTGCCCAGATTATTTCACCATGAGATACTAGTTAAAAGGCACTGACAGTGTGACGTCTTTGTAAACAATCTAGATAACTCACATGCACTAAAACAGCATTATCCTAAAAATGAGTATCACCAATTACCGGCTTTTTCCTGAGGACCATATCTGATTCCTTACAAAGACCACATTTTCGAACAACCTCCCCAACTGTATGCTGCTCACTGCCATTGGCTCTATTTGATCTGCACATACCTCGTATGCGTCATGTAAGGTGAGGTATTCTTTGGACACAATAGAGAAAACCTTATTTACCTAACAAAAAAAACAGCCATGGCTTCGAACAGCTTTCCTTTGTTTAATCTTGCCTGTAAATAATGCTTATAACTAAATGGAATTGAGAAAAATGACAACTATAAAGTATTTGTACTCAAGGGTGAAAGAAAGAATATCAAAATACATATGCATATTAATTTCACACACGAGATCAAATACATAGTTGTGGCCGAATGCTTCATCACAAGTTCCATATTCACTTAGAACCTTCCAGCATTTTATGAATATGCATTCTTACAGTATGAACTAGTGCTTCTTAAAGTTGTAGACCTATCTAGCCACGCAACAAAATAATAGAGGAGAAGGCATTAATAGCAGAAGTAGATATTGGAGAAAGGATATTCTTTAAAGAAAAAAAATAAAGATGTCATATTAGCACATGATGACTTACATCCAGAAAGCAGGCTTTCATCTGTTGTAAGCAAGTTTCCAAAACTTCATCTTTTCTCTTTCTACCCTGGCTAACTGCTAACATATCACTCTCCATCTCAGCACGAAGACGTGGTTTCCACAGTTCATGACTGTTCCAATCATTAATGAAAATACTGTTCTTAGTTAAACATGTTTTATTTTTATAACACGATACATATTTCTTTTTTATAAGAAAATTGTAAAAACGGTGAGTCACCCATTAAATATGAGAACAGTCAAACTACAATCACCACGACTGTTCAAGCCTTTTGCTGATAAAGCCTCCTAGTTTAGAAAAATACAGATAACTGTATATCATGATACACAATTACTTCTCATTTTCCAACATTGGAGTTCAATGGCGATTTGCAGTTGTTAAAAGCCATCTCAATGTCAAACAACAGTATATTCAGTCTACGGTTATTCTAATGTTTAAAGAAACTGAAATCTCATACTTTTATCAGATAATCTGCTATCTGTATAACATCCATCACAACTTAACTCCACTCCTACCCACTAACCTCCTTTCCATTTTACAAATTTATTTTTCATGTTGCACTACTCAATAGGAATTGATTGCATAATGCATGCGAAAGTGGTTTTCTTTCAGGCCCTGATAAGAGCACAATTAACTTACCCCATCTCATCGTATCCCATGACCAGAGCCTCACCCTGCAATTAGTAAAGCTCACATTAGAAGTATGGGCACATGATTAAAGTCTGCAAGTATTCTTCCCAGTTTGGGCTAAGAAATTGTTAAAGTGAGACAAACAAATGGAAGACTGTAATAACATACTTAATTCTTCGATAAGAATGAGCAGCAATCTTTTGAATTTTGAAGCAAAACAGAAATAGAAAATGCTGTGAACCTCAAAAAATTTCATATGCATTCTCTGGATGAGAAAAGTAAAATATATCCAAAAAGACTTCAAGCAAGCTGCAAATCCATCAGCCATTTGGCTCTATCTTGCAGACTAAAGTTTTAAGATGATTGAATAAACAAGGAATCATACCTCAGTCACAAAACCAACCTAAGGTTAAAGTGGCTGCTGCTAAGTGAACGTCTAAACACAACTTGTGGGAAACACATTTTTCAGATATGTTTTTTGAAAAACAGAAAATCGATTTTGACATTCAAGATGCATACAATCAACACATTAGGAAATATCTTATTGCACCCATTTATATGCTAATTCAATTACCCCTCCTCCCCCCAACCTATTCTGTCATGAGGAATAATCCTGCTCATGTGTATCTGTTTAACTTCTTCATGGTGGGCCTAGATGTAAGAGTTGCTAGGTACTATGATTAACTGAATCATCATACCATTCTATTTCCATATCTTCAGTTCTCCATCTAAAACATTGATGATCACTTAACCCGCAAAATTTTAACCAGTTAGAGAAACCCCATTTGGTTACTAAATGTATGTCGTTGAGTTTTTCTTGAGTTATGAAAACCTACTGTATTTAGCTTTTACAAAATGAAGCCCTCTGTGATTTCTCAGTTTTACCATGGTGCGTGATTCCAGAAAGAAGCCTTGCGAAATTTTATTCCTAGAGTATATATATTTGACAAACAAATGAAAAGGTATTGAATTACACATGGAACAAAGGTAACTTTTGTTTGAGATAAAGTAAATGGATGTTATCACAAACTCAAATTAGGAACTCAGGAGGCAGCAGTGGGAATTTTCCGGAATGGTCGATGGACCAACCGGTCAGTTATAAGCAACAAACAAGAACATATAATAATAAGAAAAGGAAATCTATTGTCTTTCATTCGAAGGCATAACTTGTATTCATGATTATATCGGCAATAATCCGGCAAAAGGAGGATTATTCAGGGCAGGCTCAATGGAGTGAGTTATTTAAGCTCCACGCCTTCTTTCCTTTGAATTCCAATTCAATCAAGTGCTCGCACAGAGGCTTCCTTCTATAACTTTTGTTTGAGATATAGTAAATGGATGATGCAACTGTCAGGATAAACAAACAACATATGAACTCAGTCTTACAAGTTTTGTTGGAGAGAAACGCATGCTTGCATCTTTAGTGGCATAACATCGATCAAGAAGCTTTTTTATATGATCATGCATGGTAGCATCTGTCCCAATCTGTGCCTGTCAAATTAAACTAACTTTAAGTTAATAACCAATAGCATTTGTAATAGAACTTCATGGATCTTCAAAAAATTAAGACAAATGGATGAAACAGGCATCTTCATACACAACTCGCACATTGCTTACCTTGTCCATACAACTTAGTAGATCAGCCTCACTTAGGAGAGGAGGAGGTCTGGTAACTCCAGAGTCAAGAGTCAATGTAGTGGGTGTAAACTGCAATATATCAACCAGCATTACATATAAATTATGATTGTAACAGGTCGCCAGAACCTCAGATTAGAGTGTTGTGCACTTCAATGAACATCCATATGGATTTGGCAATGCCATTTCTACATGTTTCCACTTTCCCTACTGGCATAGATATAGGATATTGTGTTCCACTTTTTCAAGCTAGGTTAGCATTAATGAATTCCAACTTTTGGTACACCTATACATCACATGCCTCAATCATGAAGGCATAGAATCTTATTGCGATTGACTCTAGTGTATCTCAATGTGACTTTAGACAACTATATGAAAACAGTTCTCTTGTGAAGTGATTTAAATCTGTTTATGATATCTATTCAAGACAAACATCTAGTGTGGGTTAATGTTTGGCATATTAATAAAACACAAATAGGAAAACACCAACTCTTGTAACTGATTTGTCACGAGTTATAATAATTTGTGATCAATTTTATTGGAGAATTGCTTAGTAATACTTTATATACATATCCAGAATTACATAGTAACAAGATTGAGATTAAATATAAAGCCATGATAAAAATATATGAGTAAGATCCAATAAAATTTACTAGTCAGGAAGCCACTTCACAGTCATGGACAATGAAATCATATCCATAAATCTCTGCAGCCCATACATATAATATTAGTTTGATTTAACTTCTCCACAATGCTTTTACCAAGGAATACTGGTCTATATCTGCAACGCCCTGGGCCCACAGGGTAGGAGTCCGTAGCGATACGACGGCATAATGGACTCAGATAACAACTACTTGACATCTGTCCTTGCATTGCCAAGATGGTTAACCCAAGTTATTAGAGAATCCATTAAGCCCACTTTACAAAACAATAGAAATCTTTAATATCCAACCGATGTGGGACATTACATACTTCCCTCGTCTGAGACACGTCCTCGTTGTGCTCAAATTCATGCAGGACCGCCCCGAGGCTCGATGGAGCTCACCCAGGGTCAGCTCTGATACCATTTGTAACACCCCGAGCCTACAAGATGAGAGCCCATAGCGATACAACGGCTTAATGGGCCCAACTAACAACTACTTGGCATCCGTCCTTGCATTTCCAAAATGGTTAACCCAAGTAGTTAAAAAATCCATTAAGCCCACTTTATAAACCATAGGAATCTTTGATTCCCAACCGATGTGGGACATTACAATATCGGAGGCCTCGAACAAAATGCTAATTTCCAAATTTATCTTCCTTAGGGAAGGAGATGGAAGAATATCTAGACCATGGCCCAGCTGGAAGGCCTGAAATCCAATTAACTCTCTCTTTTTCTCATTTTCTCTAATATTTGCATTCGCATTGCCGAATACTTATCTACCTAAATTTAAGATATTTTAACTCATTATTGGATATGAAGTCTGAATGCCCTTACATGTGCATTATCTGCGATTATTTTTGCTTTCCAGCATATATTCTGTGTTATAGATCATATGATAAAGGGATGAAACACAAGTTATCCACTTCTAATGATTTATTTTTTATCAAATCCATCAATTTGTCCAATATCATGATATAAATAACTAATGATAGAACAAATCTTATCAGGATGTGGACGAGGACCCCACTATGCTAATCCCCCCTCCCCCCAGAAAAAAAATAAAAAGAAAACCCGAATAACTCCGTCACCAAACACATGAAATCAAGAATATTACTGATATAAAGCAAGAAGTTGAATGACATTAACAATGAAAATCCACCAATAATAAGGAAGAACGTGTTTAATCAATTAATCCCCTTGAAAAGTACTTCAGGGTATAACAAGAGGCAAACAGTGAGTCGTTGGTCAAGATTAGCACTTATTAAAGAATGAAGTAAAGTGTAATATGAAATAAAAAGTGATAGGCCAAAACCTGTTGCCCATAGTGGTAAACTGGAATCACAGAGCCTCCCCATGATTCAAATCGATATACTTCCAAGTAGTTTTTCTGGAAATATACATCAGCACAAGTTAAATTTAGCAACCAGATAAAAAGGGGGGAAATCAATTAATGGTGAATTATCAGCACTAAATGAGGAGGAGTCACAAGTGTGCACTGCAGCCGTCTCGCCAAATCTATGACCTATCATTTGTTTATACCGTTTCAAAAACAGCGAAGTACCTTATCTTTCCATGCTAAATACATTACTTGACTGGAAAAATTACATCTGGTCCTACAATTTACTGGAATCACATCCAGATAAATGTCTGTCAAGCATACTTTCTCAAACATTTTGACATGATCCACAGAGAGTGTACTAAAAAGAATAAATTCACATTTAGAAATATCTACATTTTAATAATGGAGTGGCCACGTTTGATAACTCATTAGCAGGGATTCAACTAGGAACAGTTCCATGTGAGTTAACTTAGGAACCATTGTTGTCCATAGATTAAAATTTTTGAACGGATGAGATTTTCTTAAAAAACTAAAGTATCTATACTGAACCTAAAAAAAGAAAGCAGTTATGATAGAAGTACATAAATAACATCAACATTTCATGGAAAAACATCACGCAAACGTGAAAAAGCATCTAGCTCTCTATACACACAGACAAATGATAAATACTTCCTGGGTGATAAATAAGTAGAGAGAGTAACTATACAATTCTAAGATCTAAGGACTCAGATTTGTTTTAATATTTCGTCCGCCAAATACGATAAAATGCAGCCAAGGTTAATTTGGCAATATCTTTTGTCAACTGTTTTTTCTATCTTCTAAAATTATTAGAGAACCTCTATTGATCAAATTTTGCAAGAAATTACGTATGACATGCTATATATCTTTTAGATGAAATCTATATTGCATATGTTTAATGAAAAAAGAATCGGACAAAAAAATACAAATTGAAAAAATCTTAGGGTTCCCGTAAAATTCATGTTACCATATGATAAAATGCATTTTCAATATATCTAAAATGCATATATGCAAATATTAAAGCATGATTTTTTACCAAAATAACACAAAATGCCAAATACGAAAACAGAAACTGCAGTTCACAAAATGCATAAGCACGTCCAATCATATACGTTGATTTACTATTTAAATGGTCAAAACTGTAGATGGCGCAGATCTGCACAAATATTGATGTACACCATCATAATAACTTAAAAATTTCTTGTATCTATTTTAACATGGGGCCAGATATTTGAATTCTGTTGTGCTGAACTAATCAGGCGAATGGCATTTACCCAGTATGCCAAGAAAACCAATGGAAGATGAAACCACCATGAGTCAGTAATCATATTACAGAAAATTAGGAAACTCACAGCAATTATCATTCTTCCAGATGCAGAAAATTGTTCGCCAGCAATATCAATTTCAACCGTAGTTTCAGCACCAATGGCTGGTTGTGAAACACATGCCAGGAAATGTCGGACAACCAATTCGTATACCTTCTGTTAAGATTAACGTTTTTGCTAAAAATCAGAAATGTTCCCAATCTCCAGAATCATCAAGGATGCAAAGGATAAAGTAATTTTATCTGCATAATTATTCTACATTAACAACTGTTGTCAAGAAGTGGTACGAACATGGTGATCCTGGCTCCATCGAGACTCTCCAGCAGAAAACTTTGTTGGGTGAATCGGTGGGTGGGCTTTGTCATCATGTCCACCATTACTAGGATTTCTCCAAAGACCTGCTTCAGGATTCAGTAACCGCTGAGCATAAGAACCCCATTCTGGGTGTTCTTGCTGTTCTTGTACTATAGCCTGCATCCAGCACAAGGTTATAGAAATCCAAGAACAAACAAACAAAGAAGAAAAAGAAACGTGCTGAATTTGTTTACTGTGCATGGTTATTATGAGACAATTTCTGCAATTCCAGGAAACCGTTACATTTTCACATGCTGGCATGTTTCCTGCTAAATATTTGTGTCTATTTTGGTCCAATATGAAGTGAGCCTTTCATGATAGTACTTTATATCATTTAAGGCAATATAAAAGTCATCCAGATTAAACTAGCTGTAACTCTGTTAATTTACATTAATAGACACGCTGCTCACCGAAAAAATTACTGTCACAGGTAAAAACTTTTACGCACACGCAAATCTGTGGTTGGTGAAAAGCTATCAGTCTCTGTACGAGGATAACTGATGAAACCAGCTTGATATAGATCTTCAGCCACCTATTCAAGAAAACAGATGGGCAGAACTGAGATTTTGTCTCCTTATGAAATGGAAAAGAAAAATGAAACACAAATTCAATATTTACATGACCTTGAAATTAATTCTCAAGAACCTTACAACAATTTCCAAGATTTACAACAAATTTACCGAGTAGATCCTGTTGCCAACTCTACAAGTCACATAACATATTTAATGACATGGAAATTGTTGGAATACTTTCTTCAATTGTGTCATTAAATTGTTTTTGCATCTTAATATATCAAAAGAAAATGTACGTAATCTAAGGGAAGCCCAAAAATAATGGTTTGGTGAGAGCACTAGAAAGACTGGAAACATGATCAATCAGCAAATAAGATGAGAAGGAAACTGAATGTCCAATTCAAACGAATTTCTGAGTCCACCACTTGACTAGAGCCAGAGTCCATAAAAGTTGTGCTAGAGTAAATATTACCTTTTTCTAAAATTTTGAAAGGTTTTTGAAGGCTTCCAGAGAATGGGGAAAAAATATTTGTCAGCAGGATTTCAAAAATTAACAGGATGATGGATATAAATCCTTACTAGATGAAATTGAGCCTTAGATGGACAACTGAGTGAAATTATCAAAATGGTAAAAATGATAAATGTTCAGCACATTCTAGCATGTGGGAACTCACTTTCATTGTCTGTTCTGAACTCATTCTGAAGTAACGTGAAGCACGCTTTTCAAGTTCTATTGTACTCAAAGGATAAGGAGGATACTTGGGCTTCTCCCGGTGCTTAACATCTGTTACCTGAAAGTAAAAACCAAGATCAGGCAAACAGTTCAGCATCAATGAATTAATTATTACGTAGCAGCATGTGTCTTCAAAGACTCACAGTTGCAGTGGGTTCCTGGACACACATTTCATATATCAATGCCGCGCAAGTGTAATCAAACAAATGACCTCTCCTGCCAAGTGACAGAACCCTTAGACTTCATATTGAATAATTTAATTTCAGTGTGATTGCAAGTTAAATGACAATTACATCCAATAAAATGTGGTATTGCCATCTTCCGAATTATGAGTACAGTTAATAGTCCAAAACTCTTCAGGTTCATGTGATTGGATTTCCCAGAACTTTTCCACGATGAAACCAAGAGTAGGGAACTGCAGACAACATAGTAGCGTCAGGCGTAAACATAGCAAGCATAAAATTTTCCTGCAGTAAGTCGGAGCTGAAATATGTAGGGGGGAAATAGTAATAATAAATAGGTGGAAAAGCAGTTCTCATTTATCAATTCTTTCTTGCCAGATGACGAGGGGTGTGGCTCACCTGGCAAGGACCGTAGCTCAAAACAACATTGGTATCATCTGTAGTGGAATCAAGGACGAATGCATCTTTCAATAACATAGTCTGAAACCGGGTGAAAGAAGCTCCTATCCGAAGATCTATTTCCTGCATCAAATTCTCAGTTCCAGAAATTGTTTTGAGTTTTGAAATGTGGTGTGCCAACTCTATTGAGTAGTACTATGGCATTCCAATAGAACGTACTTTGAAGTGCATTTAAGTTTACCACCCAAATCCATTCACAGGTAATAAATTATACATGTGACAATAAAATTACCAGGATAATTTAGCACTACAGAGCTAATAGAACTTCAAGTACAATGCTGAAGAAAACTCACATGAATATTAGTTAAACAAACACACAAAAATGAACTTTCAGTGACTCACTTGACGTAGATCTACGGCATCTGCATGCAATTGATTAGGCGGACCAAGCCTTGTAACTGCATTGTAGATGTCCCTGAGCACCCCACAGTAGTTCACTTTGCATAAGCAACTATACATGAAAAAGTAAACAGAACAAAACTGTAGAATATATCAAGCAATCAGAACCTATCGGTCAGGGCAGAAAAACGAGCTCTCCGGATGTTGAGATTTTGATTTGCTCTTGTGCAACTTTCAATCACCTCAAAGGCTATATTTTCTCCTTCTCTGTCACAATCAAGCCACAAGATAAGCCACTGGCACTTTCTAGCTTCTTCCTCCAGTGTTTTTTGAATGTCCAGTTTATCCTAAAACAACCAAAACACAGTCGATATATCTTTCAGTTCAATTATCATCATAATAAAACTAAAAAAACTCATTGCACTGCTTTTAATCATATTAATGAACGACTAATAATTATAATGGGTTCCCCTAAAATATAAACAGTATAGAAATTCTTTCATATGAAAAAATAATAATACACAATTTCATTTCTTGTTCCTACGAAATCAACTTTTTGAAATTCATATGGAAGAAGCTCCACAAAAACCTTCAAACAATGCTCATCAGCAAAGACATAAGGAAATAATATTACAAAATTCATTCAAACTTCATTGCCTACTGCCGGTTACATGTATTTCCTTGACCCAACATTATTTATGAAAAATAAATTCGGGAAATAATATACAAATTTTACGGATCAATATATCATAGATAGACTCTTGTGTATTGATCCCATCTTAAATTGTACAAATATATATGCCATGACGTTTTGGTGGTTTAGAACCAACCCAAGGTCTAATTTTGATTCCCATTTTAGACAAGGTGATAACGAATTAAACTTATATATCTACTCCACCACGCCTATTTCATTCTGTCTCCATTCAGAACCATCTATATCCCTGGAACAGATAATAATAACAGCCTTAACCCAGAAAAAATAAAAATTAGAGCAGGGACCATCCCCAATTTACTTTAAATATTTCCCTATGTACTCGTCCCACTTCAAACAAACTGGCGAATACGGTACTCAAGTATGAATCTGCAACAATAACCGGCTGCTGCTAACTCGCTAATAATTAAAGTATAGGCCTTTATTACGTAGTAAAACTAAAGGAAAATGAGCAATCAACGGTCTGCCCTTGAATTGACGATGCTCCAATGTGAAAACTCAGTAGGTTACCTGAGGTACATATTTCTTGACTGGGGCAGTGTAGAGATCGACGGGGTCGCATGAGTGCCATTTGCGATACCGATCGTCGAACTCGAGCTCCATCAGATGGCCCGTGACGGAGGTGAATGACATTTGAAACAGCTGGTTATTAATCACGCAGTTGAAGTCGAATATCTTATTGTATCTGGACCGGCCTTCTCTCGTTC
>AYJT01031719.1:0-12368 GCA_001278415.1 Ocimum tenuiflorum | reverse complement strand
CTCCGCCACGTTCAGCGCCCTTATCGGCCGGCCGCCGCCAGCTGCCATCAGAAATGCACTGATTGTTTCTGGTTGCTGTTTTGTCTGAGGATTTGTCGTTCAAAATTGTTTCATCGGGAATGCAATTTGGGATTTTCCCGCCATTTGGCTGTGACTCCTTTTTTCGTTTTTGCGACTTTCTTCACTTGACCGGATTGACAAGCTCTTCCTCTCAGTTTGATTACTGGTTTAAATATTGGAAAATTAATTGTTTTCTTTCTTATTTTTAGAATATTGTTTGAAGTGTGTTTTACCCTTTGAACATTTTGATGTTGAACTGCAATTTTTCTCTGTGTCGCATGTAACAGACTAAAGTTTAACAGATTTACTTTTGTTTGGGCTCTAAAATTGTTATTTTAATTTTAAATATTAATGAATCACCGTCAGGAATCGCGTGTAATATATGTATATACATTAGCAATAGAATAACAAATAGATACAAATAATGGAAAATACAAATTGAAAGTAAAAAATTGCGATCCCCAACAACAAATCCCTTATTTTCATCGGGAGAAAATACAAAATGTGTAATTCAATGTTTAAAAAGTTCCTACTATTAAGTATTAACTTCAGAGGAAATCATTTAATAAAGTTTCACGCCTCTAATTTTACACAACAATTAATAACTTTTACCGTGGTTAGTTATCCCAATTTGTATTTTTTATTTTTAATTTCATTAAACTGGTATAGTTAAATAGGTTAGAATTAACTAGTCCATGTTTAGATTTTGAACAAAATAAAAGTTGTGACCAAATGGAATATTTCATTTGTAAACACCCTTTGGCACAAAGATTTCTAGCTTAACTACAAAAATGATAGAAATATATTAACTTAAACTTTTTTTTGAGTTTAAACTACCTCGTTTTTTTTCTTATTTTCTTTAAACCTCATCTCATTTAGCTGCAAAACCAAATGAGCCATTTGAAAAAATCCAAAACATAAAATAGTAAATATATCCCGTTGTGTTTCAGATTTGCGATTTTGCTGAAGTGCGCAGAAGAAGTATAGAGGCTGATATTAATTAGAGACGAATTCGAAGAATGCAAGAGCGAGAAATTTGATGGCCGACCACTCCGACGATTTAGACCAGCTTCTAGCCCGTAAGAGGCAGAAACCTTTTTTAGTTATTATAATTGAGTTTCTATCTATATGAATTATGAATATGCACACGGATAGAATTCCAGCTAGTTGATTTTGTCTACCTTATCAAAACAATTTTCAGGCGCTTTGGATGATTTTCAGAGCCTTACTTTCGCATCTTCTGCTCAAAGGTACAATATTAGTATTCTTGTTTTGGCCTTTTGGTTTCGGATGTGATTGATATAAGGATGTATAATATATGTATATTGATTTTGGATATTCCTTCACACACACACACACATTTTGATATTTGTTTTGTGGGGTTGTAGAGGAGTGGAAAATAACGGTGATAGAAACGAAGAGAACAAGCAAGAATGTTGTACATTGAATGGTGGGAATGTTCAAGGGTTAGGGATGGGATTGCCTGATTTGAAAATCAAGAAAAGGGGAAAAACAAAGATGCCACCACCGAAGCAAGAATCCCATATTACTGAGGCTCTTGATAAGCTGAGGGAACAGACAAGGGAGGCCGTGAAAGGTTTGGAGTCAGTGTCAGGGCCTCGACCTCCGGTGGCTGGAGATGATTCTGGAGGAGATGCAATGACGGAGGATTGGGTCAAGCAGTTTGAGGAGCTTGCAGGCTCACAGGTTTGTGTGGCTTACTGAATTTTGTTTAATTTGTGTTCATATACTTGTTGAATATTTATTCTCTGTTTGTTGTTTCATAAGTTTGAGTTCTGAATTCGATGCTGTTTGATAGCAATCATTGAGTTGAATTCAGCTGCTCATGGTTTCTTGAGGGATAGAGAATAATTGGTCACTGTGTGGAGACGCTTTGCACTGTCAAGAGGAATGTTTTTTTAGTAACATTTTATAGTGAAAAATTTATTCACCAGAAAATAAAATAGAAGATGCTGCTAGTTGGCAAATTATTACACCCAGCAATGTTCTCTTTTGTAGTAAATAATGTCGATGATTTGGAGTCTTGGTAGGGCAGAAGCATGTTGTTTTTATACTATTATGGCTGGTTGAATCATGTATGCCCATACATGATGGATGAGTCACATTTAAAGGGTGAGTGGGTTATTGTATACCACTTTGGTGAGCATGGATTGACAGTGTGCAATACATGAATATCTTATTTGTTGTAAATCACTATGACACGGTGATTGGGTTTTTTTGTTCTGAATTATTTAGCTGGATTTTTTTTGCTAACTCTCACCTCTAACATACATAATTATTCTCATGGCGTCAACCAATCGGATATGTCCTGTCTCATGGGCTTGCTCTTGTTCATTGTTTTGTTGGGACGGACTTTGTATGAGGATCTTGTAATGCTCATTCTCCTATCAACTAAAGAATGTTTTAGATGACATACAAACAAAGAAACACTAGTAGGCTCCACCTAGCTGCAGAGTCTATCTGATGAGTTACTTATATCAACTATATGTTAAAATACTTTCTCCAAAAAAAGAACTATATGTTAAATAGAACATAAAGTGATGTCCCGAGGTTACTTATTTGGATACTAGATTTTCTATAGATGTCCCTTACAATAAAGTTGTAATATTATAATTTTTCCACCAAAATTCATGCATCTAAATCGCCAGTATTGATCTGGTAATTAATTAGATTTATGATAGATTAGAGGAAGTTGTTGTGATAAGTTAGGGCTCGCAACTTATTTGCCTAACACCTTACTGGTTGCTTATAATTATTATGAAAATATATTCTCCTTTTCCCTTTTATTTCACTTTTGTGGTGTGCTCACAAGGTCTGCCCGGGAACCACTCTTGAAAATCATTTCACATTTCTCTCTGTTCTGTTTTTTAGTTTCGTCTCACACTGATACCTGTGAGTGTTGGGCTTATTTTCAGGATATGGAGTCAATTGTAGAATCCATGATGCAACAGCTCCTGTCCAAGGAAATCCTTCATGAACCTATGAAAGAAATTGGCGAACGCTATCCCACATGGTTGGAAGATAATAGAGCCAAACTTACAGCAGAAGAGTATTCCCGATATTCTCGTCAGTACAGGCTTATAAAAGATTTGAATCAAGTTTATGAATCTGAGCCTGAAAACTTCAACAAGGTTGTTGAGCTTATGCAGCAAATGCAAGAGTGTGGTCAACCACCAAATGATCTTGTGCAAGAGATTGCTCCAGATTTTGATCTATCAAATCTTGGACAACTGTAAGTATTTATTTATGTTCTCTTTTTCTGTTCTCAACATTTTAACCCTGAATTAGTCCACTAGTTTGGCGGAGAACACCAAGAAGATAATTTTTTGTCCAATCAGCTGCATTAATCATCTCTCTGAGAGTCAGAGAAATTGCATTTATATGCTTGTAGTCATAGGGCTTCAGTCTGGGGTATGATTTTATGAAAGCAACACTGGAACGAAGGCAAATGTATTGGGTAAATTCTATAGCAATAATGTCATGCTCGAGATAATAGAATGTTCCTCAATTAGTACAACTTCAAGTAGTCTCCATAGTGGTTGCGTGGGATGTAGATTGGCCCTCAAAGGCAAATGCATGGCTGAAAACCAGCCTTAGTGATCTGATGGTGCCTAGTAGAGGGGCGGTCTCTCTACATAGGGTGTTTTCTTCACATTCCACACGTTTCTTGATTTAGTTGGGTTAAATGGTGATGCAGGTCTCCAGAGATGTTGGAGTCTCAACAGAATTGTCGTATTATGTGATGTGAGAGAAAAGCCTTGGTTCTATTTCTCTAAGGGAGGATTTTGCCACAGTATTATTCTCCCAGTGAAAGAAATAGAACTAGTGAAGTTGTCTTGATTCTCATAGAATTCAACACTGCCTGCCTACATGTGATCTCATGTATATTACAAGAGAAGCAGTCACTTTTATTGATCTTCAGAAAATGACAGAGGAGAAAATGTCGGGCAGAGTTTGTCCATACATGCTAATGCTATCTGCTCTGCTCTTTTCATCCCAATCCATACCACCGATAACTTGCTTGCAAGGTGACTGGATACGAAGTTTTGATGAAGTTTCAACTTTCATAAAGATAAAGGGCATTCATGCAGCGGCAAATACGAACTTTGAGCATTGTGGATGCGCAACTGTGCTTTTGCATTGATACCGTATCAAAATATTAAAATTAAATTAATTGAACATAAGTTATCTAAATTTGGTAATTAATATTTTTTTTATAATTTAAGTACAATATTGAATACGGTCACGCGGATATCCCCACAAAGACTCGAACTCATGACTTTTAAGGACATGGGAAAGATGTTTACCACTGCACCTCAGGTGGTAGACATTAATATTTTTTATATTAGCAGTTGCACGGTAAATAATTTTGATATCAATTAGCTACTATTACTAAGATGTAACGATTGCAATACTTGGAATATGGGAACAATTTCAGATATTTACAAAAGTTTCTCGATACACACCATTAATTACAGGAATTGGTGGATAGCACAACATTTATTTACGTTAATGGGAACAATTACAAGTATTATTAGTTGTTTGTTTATATATTATCTATCTATCTAATATAATAAAGTAGTTTTGTAGCTGTCAAATTTTTCCCGCCAAAACTCCATCAAAATTGTCCAGCCGAAAATCGCCGCCCACTTCCCATACCGCCCACATCCCACTAATTTAAAACTGCCCACTCAATTAACTAATTTCTATTTATAAAAACCGTAAGCATATATCATAAGTCATCCATTTAAAAACTGTTCAACAACACATCTTATGAAAACCATCGTTATATTTATTTATAAATATTATGCCAGCTCTCGACGATGGTTTTCAGGAGGTTGGACATGAATGTCCCTTCAAAACAATATTCCTGTCAAAGAGCTCCCAACCGGCACATGACTCCATCATGAACAAACAACGCTTCCTCATAAGTTTCTTTATTCTCATGCACCACGTTCTGATTCTCCAACAAATGGGAATCAGTTTCTTTTTTTGCAGGCATAATCGATACCTCTCGGTGCAGAGAAAGCCGAAAGGTGATCCCGAATGGGCCCTGGCCGAGTTTCTTGCCGGTGGTGTAGAGGCTGATATATGGTTGTGGTGGAGTTCCAACAACAAAGTTGTCCCCTATATGCTGTCGTCATTGTTGCGACATCACAACACCAACTTTGCTCTCCATAACTCTGTTATTAATCGACAATGACTATGTTTTCAAGTAAAACATTGATGCATTGCTGGGGCCAGGGGTTTATGGTGAGCTTATTAGGTTACTATATTGACGATGTGGCGCCAGCAGGCTTGCATTTTCTTCGCACTCATCTCGCTGGCTACACCGGGAAATGAGGAAATTTTAGATGAGTTGAGTTTGAAAATATGTATTTCAATTCGAATTAGTGGACGCTTAGTAAGGATAAAATTATATATGTTGTTTTGTGCAAGCCGAACTAAAAAGTTCGTTATATTGAACTATTTCAATTCAAAGAAATTAAACTTGAATAAATTTGTTAATCCAACCATCATATATGATTAAATTTGAATGAATCAGATAATCAAATTTATTAAATGAATTAAAATTCACTTTTTTTCTACCAGTTTTTTTTTAAATTATTGTGATAATTTTATTGCATTTTGTATCGAGTACCTACCCAAATTTGTGATTTAATATACTAGAAATAAATTTTTTGAAGATGCAAATCAACTCTAGATGGATGAATATTGAAATGTTATACACGCATGCTTTAAGACATATTTTAAATTAAAATACTTATATATAATTCTAGCATGTATATAAATTTGGTTTTTCTTCTTTAGGATTTAACACAACTAACAAACTGAGATATCTACAGATATGTTTGCCTTGTAGTTTTCTCTCATTAAATTATTTCTTTTTGCTGATTATTATATGAATTTATCAATTGTTGTTTGCTAGATGAGAATTTAAAAACTTTATCAGGAATTTAGCCTATTTAGGGTGAGGCTATAAATATATCTTGGTTTATGTTACGTTATGAACTGGAGAAGTCATACAAATCCGCCACCATTAGGGTTTAGGGTTTAGTTTATATTAAAGTTTATAATCAAGTGTATCTCAATAAAATACAATTCGTATATTATGATGCAGAAGTTTAGTAATTTGTAGCCGGCATAACATTAGGTTGTTTTTCTAATAACATTCTTTAGAATTAATAAGACTTTATGATACCATTTTACATCTAAATATGTTAAAAAAATAAAATTTCCTTGCCTTACAACTTCCTGTCTTGAAGTGGCATTAAGCTTGGTTCATTTTTTTAAAATCTCCGGACTGTTAGTCGAGTATCTCTTTGCTCCTTCGTTGGTTGAACACGGAAAATAGGATAATGTAAGAATAAGATCATGTTTACACGTATCTTAAAATGTCTAAGTGTATAATATATCTCCGTGCAGGTGTAATTCTAGTCTAATGTAATAAAGCAATATTGTGAGCATTAATTTTTTCCCACCAAAAATGTTTTCTAAATAAAATGCCATCGATATGCATATAATTTACAAGAATGCCACACCAGTAACCTCCACATCCTACGCGGTTACCCCACTAATCCAATTTATGCCAATAAATATTGACGTAATAGAGAGTAAATCCTTTGACTATACGAATGCACTCTCACTCACTCCTCCGACCCATCCCAACAGCTAAGATCGAGGTTAATTTGAACAGTGATAATGAAGGTAACAATAGAGAAAACTGCCAATCGAGAAATCCGGCATCCTCCAAACCCTCGCTGCTTTTAGATCTTCTGGGCAAGCCGCCGGGAGTCCGACTGAAGAGGGAAGCTGGAGCTCCAAATGCAAAAAGGAGCAGCCTACCAGATACTCTTTCGCTTAGATGGATGTTTGATGAAGCGAATGAGAAGAGAGTCTTATCTACGTTCGCCGACCAATTCTTTCTTCTTGTCGAAGAAGATAGGTATTCTATTTCATTTTCTGAATAGGCGCACTTCGGATAGAAATGTTTTGTTTTTTAAAACAACGATCAATGGGAAAACAAGATGAATTTGAACGGGCTTAGTTGGCTGTTTCTTTCCTAGGGTCATAGAAAATTCAAAAGGATGTATCATATATAAATTTAAAGTTCATCGAATTAAGATATGTCATATATATAGGCTAATTTAGCTTAGTTTTTTGGATGATGAATCTCATGAATACACATATTTATAACTTATGCAGTCTACCACAAGCCGAACGAGTTCTTTGGAATCTAGCATCCGAAATATCACCAAGGAAATATTAAAAGAGTCTGGCGACGTTTGTGTCTACGACAGATCTGCGGACTGAGGCTGTCGGACATGTGCAATGGCGGAGGTCTTCCGCCGCCTCCAGGATGCGGGTTTTAAGAGTGCAATTTGCAAGTCCAACTAGAAGAGCTCACCCGACATTCCTTCAAGTATCAATTCTAACGATGAGATAGATATATGATATTTGCTTTTTATTTGATTCGATTTTATCGGAAAATAACGTTTAGTGTGGTGGATGGTGTAGGGGAACACACATTTTTAGATGTGATGGATAGATCAAGTCCGATGAAAGAAGTGAGGGTGATAATCGAACTTCGCGATGAAGAATACAGTAAGCTGATGAAGACGAAGAATGCTATAAGCTGGTGAAGAAGATAGACAAAAATATTCGTGGGGAAAATGGAGGGGTGTTGAAGATTGTGTGAGGAGCTGCAAAAAGGTGCATGAAAGAGAGGAAAATGCATATGGTTCCTTGGAGAAGGCAACGCCATATGCAAGCCAAGTGGCTTAGACATGCGACTGCATCTGACAGATGCAGCTGCGGAGGAGCAGTAGTTGGCTGGTGAAGTTGCTCCGGAAGAGCTGGCAGAGAAATAGAGCAGCGGTTTCTTCTAGGAAGCTCGCTGCCGGGATTTATAGGCTGCGGTTGGCGGTGCCACCCAGTCCCCACAATATAGTCTTCAAATAATGAGGATGATTTCTTTGGTTTCTGTTATTGAAATTTAGCTTGCTGAAACTTAGTTGATACTGATTTCATGCTGCAAAACATGCTACATAGTACCAATGAATCAGGTCTTTAATAAGAAAATTCAAATCAATTGCAAAGCAAGGCTTGGCAAGCCACACAATATGTAACCAAACATGAAATTGCCTACTGTAAGCAGTTAATAAAGCATAACAAATAGTATATACAAGAGCCACCAACTATAGAAATATGTCGGTCTTGCTAGGAAATTTTTTGTCTACTTTGTTGTATTCACTTTGTTAAGAGTTCCCTTTAGTTTTCTTTACTCAGATGATTTAGTATGATATATGTTTGATATTTAATTGCATTTGAATCAATTGTGTTTCACTACAAGATCTGAGAAATTTATAGATTTCTCTTTAACAAAATAGCGAGTTTCAGAATTTTCAGTTGATTTGATATTGATTCTCTTTTCACTTTATCAGGGAATTATTATAGGTATCTTGCTAAATATAAGACCAGAAATGATAGGAAAGCAACATTCAGTCACTTAAAGCATATTGTCTCTCTCTGAAGCACCAAATGATGAATAAGTATCCCCCCACCCAATGAAAATGTTAGGATTTTGTAATTGTTCTGTGGTGTTTCAATTTCAGATTTCACACTGCAACGGACGATCTGGTTTTATGAAATATTATAAACTGAACGATGGAAGAGTTAGTTGTAATGCAAATACTTTTGGCGATATGCCTTATATCTCTTACTAATTTATTTTATTGCAACACATTTTCTGTTAACTTTTTTACCAATAGTATCAGTTAAAATTATAGTAATAAATACTTTAAATATTTTTCATTTTTCGGAATCTGTTCCCTCCTGAAAATAAAGGACTACAAAGTTTCATCTTGCTTCCAACCTATTCAGCACGTAATGCAAAGGTTTTGTTTACATGGAAGATCAAACAATCTCTTGAAACTGTAAACAATTTTTAACTGTAAAAGTAGTTTAGAATTCAAAATTATATGTCTTTGCGTTAGAATATCTGGAAAATTAGTGAATCATGGTCACTTATTTATGGGAGAATAGGTTCTCTAATTCTGTATTTTTATATAGTTGCATCAGCACTGTAGTTTATCATTTTTTATTGAAATTTAAACTTTTTGCATGATATTAAGCATCCCTATCAAGAATGTTGCAATAGATAACAAGATCACAATTTTATTGCAAACAACAAGAAAAATGAAAAGCAACTGTGTTTAAAGGTCATTCTTTTGTTAAATAAATTCCAATAAGTCTTTGAATTATATCAAGACACACATCCCTTATAATGAGTGCTTAGTAGCATTAAACCATCGTATTCAATTCTCATTTTCTGAATAAAACAGAGTGATTTTGCTGCGAGAGAAAATATGAAAAAATGATATGTATTAGAATGAAGGTATATTTGTTTATGGTGCTTGTAAGAGGAAATAGGGTAAAATAACTCAAAATTTTGCTAATTAGGATATTTTTGACAAATATTTTGAAAGTTGGGGTAAATTAATCCAATGCTTCATTTCGTTAGTGAATTTTAGCATTCGTCATTGACGGAGTTAGCCACATGGCACGTTAAAAATACACATTAGCGCCTACGTGGCTGCCAGTGTGTAAATTTTTTTTACAAATAGGATAAAAAACCAAAATTTTACAAATTAGAATATTTTAGCACGAATTTTGAAATTTCGGGTAAAATAACCCAGAGTTATATTTCTTTAAGAAATTTTATCATCCGTTAAGAAATCTGAAAATGCATTGAACCATGTGATGCAACTTTGTTAATGTATTAAAGTTGTTTGTTACTGTTTAAATTGTTTCTTAAAATTTGATAAAAGTATGTGTTCATGTTCAAAGCATCACAAGCCGAAATTTGCAACCATCACAAATCAAATCATCATGGTTTCGCTAGTTTTAAGCATGATGGTTGCAATTTTGGTTTGTGATGGTTTGGATTTGTTATGGTTGCAAAGTTCAGTTTGTAATGCTTTAAATATGAACATATACTTTTATCAAATTTTAAGAACAACTTAAATATTAACAAACAATTTAAATACATTAATGAAGTTGTATTAAATGGTTCAACACATTATCAAATTTCCTAACGGATAATAAAATTTCTTAATGAAACATAACTCTGGATTATTTTACCCGAAATTTCTAACTTCGTGCTAAAATACCCTAATTTGTAAAACTTTGGGTTATCTTACCCTATTTGTAAAAACTTTTTTACACGTTGACATGACAGGCATGTAGACAGATTTTGCCTGCAAAGTGGTGTGGAAGAACACTGCAAACTCAAGTTTGTGGATCTTATGAGAAACAAAATTACGAATACATCATTTTTAAAGTGGATGACTTAATACAACAAATGATGGTGGAGCAAGTTGGGAGCCAATGAGAGACTCACCTTGACTTCAGCAATAGCTTCCGTGCTTATGATTAATTATTTTCTTCTTATGACTCATTTGACAGAAGATACTTAAACCAAGGTGAATTTGGATTTGAGAGGCGAGTACTAGAATTTCAGCATCAACAATATTTTATTTGAGTTGAATATTAGGCATTAAACTCATATATTAGTGTTTTATTGCAAATTGAATAATTACAAATTGGGGTTGTTAATTCACTTTTTGCGTGTCTGAGAATGGAACTTTGGCTGCAACACACTTTCCATTTGCCTATGATTTGCCAAAATTTGATATAGTTGTTTGTCAACAATGCATAGTACTTTTTACAGTGAAAGAAAGATCGTGTACTGATTTTTTGGATTTTCAGTTACCTCCATAAATTAATAAGACATTGTTGTGGAGATTTCAACTATTTGTAATTAATATTATTTAAAATTCCTTTTATTATAATTTGGTTTGAATGTTTGTATAACTTAATTATTTAAAATTTTGATACATGTAAAATAAAAAAATATTTTTAAAATCGTTTAGACAGAAATATAAATATAAAAATATAATTTTTCATGTTTAAACGTTTAAATTAAACATATAAATATAATAATCTATTAATTATAATAAAGCAATAAAGTGATGGTTATTTAGACAATTTTTTTCCGCCTAAATACAATAACTGCACCAGTAATTAATCGAAGAACAACTGCTAGTTGATAATTTGATCAGTTCCAACAAATTAATCGAATTGCAAATCATTATCACCAGGAACGACAAAACACTAAAACAAAGTCACATACATCCGCGAGTCCCCTACCAGAACTGAAGCATGGAGTAGCACACGGAGAAAGCAAACTCATGCCGCGCCGTTGCCGCTGTGGCAGGAACACTGCCCAATAGCTCATCATCCAAAAGCTCCAAATCCAATTTCATCCCTTCCAGTCGGCCGCCGAGTATGATACTTCGAATTGGGAGAAACAAAAAAGAGGAAGCAAAAGTGGGTGTTGTGTTTAAGTGAGTGGTAAATGGGGAGAGACAAAGTTTTGCAAGATAGGGAATGGGAGATGAGAGGTTGTGCTGAAAGCATGGCTGATAAAAATCCAGGTGTTACAGTGGTATGACGCTGGGAAGAGAAGTGAAACAACAGAGATAAACGTTATAGTTAGGGTTATGAATGATTTATGTTAAAATTTGGGCAATTTTTTTTAATTTTGGGCTTTCTTTTTACTAAATTAATATGATTTCAATTGTTACGTCGACTTCTGCATTTCAGAAACGATGAAATGCCAACCGTGAACAATTTAGTATTCATAAAAATCACGTGCTCACAGTGAATATTTGAACGTTTATGTTCTTCATCCCATATTTTATCATGTTTAATAGTATTAAGTTAATAATTTAGTATGCATGCAAAATGTCTTTTTTTTCAATTAACATGTGTTGTTGAAGCTGCTTCCTTTTTTATTTTTTGTACTTAAATTTTTCTGTATGCATATGTATGATAATATAAATCTAATATATATGGCTCAAGAAAATAAATATAAAACTCTTTGTAATAAATAAAATGTACTTTTCCATTCGGTGCACGGGTGGAGTATTAGTTTTTTAATTAAGGATGAGAAATAGAATGAATTTGGAAGGAATAATCCTCCCTAAAATTGTAAGATCCTCTTTTATGGGTAAAAATATAACTAGATATATAGCGTTATTTTTTTTATTTGATAGTTTTTATTATATTAATTTATACCAAGGGGCAAAATCTATTGTGAATTTTTACTAATAAAATGATAGATATTGAATTTAATTTTAAAAAAAATTACTTTTTAAACTTCATGAACTAAAATACAAATAATAATTTTTTTTTTTCATACGAGGCAAATACTTCTAATTGCA
>AYJT01031698.1:0-12106 GCA_001278415.1 Ocimum tenuiflorum | reverse complement strand
CAATAGCATTGTAACCGCGGTAATTAGGAAGCTGTCATATAAAATTTACCTATTGCAATTTACGTGAACGTACTTTGCACAATTACACTTGAAATAAATTGCATAAATGAATTCATTAAATTTGTCTAATGCAGCTTATGTTCACGTTATTTGAATAATTTTTTTTAAGAAAAAAATAGAGCCTTTTCTTAATTCATTTCCCACCAGGCAAAGATAACAAACGCAAAGTGAAATTTTTGATCCATGCAACCAAGTAATTATATCGAGCACGCGATACTATTAGAAGCACGTTATTTGAATAATTATACTTCCCGTAAATTGCTGGAATAATTTATAGGAAACACACCAAAAATAAAATTTACTTTTTCTACTGCATGGGCCAGGGAAAAGAAAAGATAAAAAAGAGAACGCGCCAGACTGTGAGCAGAGAGCTGCCAGCTGTGCATAATTTGTTAACATGTGATATATTAGACGAGAGTATCTGGATTTATTATGCGAATGCGTATACATAAAACTGAATTTATTTGCTCAAAAAAACAAACTGAATTTATACACAATTCTATAAATTATTTAGTTAAATTGTATATTCGTATGATTATTCTTCAAAGTTTATGTGTAGGTAATCATTAGGTGGACTTCATTAACGTGTTTATTAGATTTTTATTCAGGATTTATTAAATACTAATCAGCATGTTATTTTATCATCCAATCACTTGAGAATTAAGATTGACTTGGTTGGCCTATTTTATTTTCAAGCAAAATCATATGATTATAAAACCACCTAGCTAAGTCATGGTCAATTAGTGGTATTTGATTATAAAGTATTGCGTCTTAATATTTTTTGGGTGGTTCCAAAACGGTCATGGAATACTTTTTATATTCAAAATAAAAATAAAAATTATTTTGCGGATATATGTCATAAAATACGTATCCTTATTTTCTTTTTTAATTTATGCGGATATAGTTATCCGTATCTATAATTCTCCTATTTTTTCAAGTAACTCTTATCGTAAGTACGAATAGTCGAGTACCTCTATTTTCACAAGCACTTAATAAGATATCCACTATCTGTTTAAAGTTAATTCTGAAAGTGGTCCAAATTAGCACGGAGCCGCCCTTCAAGATACTCCCATATTTCACACACACACGTTGCATTTTCAGATTTTTATTCATAAATTGTAATCACTTCATGAATTTTGTTTGCCAAAAATTACTTTTTTCTTTTCTTTTGATTTTTTTAATTTTTTACTCCTCTTGGAAGTATTTGTATATACCAAACTTTTATATCAAATACCTTTTGTTTTTATTAAAAATATAATTGAACAATTTTTCTATATTTACTTTCATTTATCTAATCTTCTGTGAGGCACCAAAAAAAAAAAAAAAATTAAACATACACTTATACAAATCTTTGTAATAAAAGGACCCGGATGACCGGATCTATCATCTTCCACCATTGTGCTGAAAGAAAAACTTTCATTTACCAAAAACGATAAACAAATTAAACGCTATGTTTTCATTAGGTTTCTCGATCGATATTCCTTGAATTTGATTCGTGACACGCAAGTCTAAATTGATATAGGGGGCAAATATGAATATCTTGTGGTCAACAGTTGTATTTTATGATAAAAGCGGCAAATATATAACATTTTACTGTAAATTGTCCCACCTCAAGGAATTGCATCTCGCTATAATGGAGAAGCCTTTTGAAAACTTGGCAAATAGAGTGAATTTCTATATGATGTCGAATGCCACTTTTAGGAAACATCCTCGCAAATCGCATTTCATTGGCCAAATGGTTTTGTTTTAGTACTATGCCAAGCACAACATTTATTGTTTATGAATGTCATTTCTAGCTCTCTCACACATGCATATATAATATATAATGCATATAATTTGAATTCCCTATTAAATATCCATATTCCACTTCATAACTAACTATTATATTATTAACTTTTATTCAATATATACTTTTTAAATTTAATGTACTTTAACTAATTTTACAATGTCAATTATATCTAATTAAAGCTTATTATTATTTTAAAAAATGAACAAAAGTCCAGTAGAATAACGAACACTAAAGAAATTTGATCAAAAGTATTTAATCGATCATTTTAAATTGGGGATTAAAGAAAATGGAGAGCAGAAAAAGAATAAGAAAGGTAATTCCGTGTGAAATGCGGTCAGTTCTGACCCATTAGCTGAAGTTTTGACCGATTTAAAGAGAAAAAAGAAAATAAAATAAAATATGAATCTGAACGCTTTTATTCTAGACGACCACGTGTTTAGTACGTTTTGTAAGAATTTCCATGCAAATTGTTCAGAAGCAGAACAACTCCTCCACTCCTTTAAATTCCGACCTCAAATGCGCTCTCACAACTACTCTCGAAAAATATATAATCCCCCCCCTCTCTCTCTAACCATCCATCCGTCCATCTCCTCTCTCGGTCGCTCATTGTAGCAGCTGAGAGTTCAGAACTGAGAACCAACTTATTGAAGATGGAGGTGCAGAATTCAGCACAAGAAATGGAGGCACCGACAACCATTACGATTAAGGGGATTTTAGGGCTTTTGATGGCGAATACCGATGCCAAGGAGAGTGGGAAAAGAGTTATTTCCCTGGGAATTGGAGATCCCACTGCTTATTCATGCTTCCACGCCAGTAATGCTGCTCAGGAAGGCGTCGTCGAGTGCCTCCGCTCCACCAAATTCAACGGCTACGCTCCCACAGCCGGCCTCCCTCAGACCAGAGCGTAATTTAATCTCCCTCCTCAACTAATTAATCAATTCAAATCGAAACATAGCCAATTAACCTCTTCAATTAATGGCTTTATAAACAGGGCAATCGCAGAGTACTTGTCGCGTGACCTCCCCTACACGCTATCATCAGAAAGCGTGTATGTCACAGCTGGCTGCACGCAAGCCATCGAGATAGCATTATCGGTTCTGAACCGACCCGGCGCCAACATCCTGCTTCCGAGGCCATGTTTCCCAATCTACGGACTCTGCGCCTCCTTCAGAAACATCGAGGTTCGCTACTTCGATCTGCACCCCGACAAGGGATGGGAGGTCGATCTCCAGGCAGTCGAGGATTTGGCAGACCACAACACAGTTGCTATGGTCATCATTAACCCCGGCAATCCATGTGGAAACGTCTACTCATATAACCATCTCAAGAAGGTTCCATCTCATTTCAACATTAACATTACAATCAGCTAGCTAGCCGCGAGTCAATTCATATAATATATAACATGAGTTTGAATAAATTAGGTTGCTGAGACAGCGAAGAGGCTGGGGATAGTGGTGATTGCGGATGAAGTTTACGGGCATCTGGCGTTCGGAGCGAACCCATTCGTTCCGATGGGGGTGTTTGGGTCGATTGCGCCGGTGGTGACGCTGGGTTCTCTATCCAAAAGATGGTTGGTTCCTGGTTGGCGACTCGGTTGGCTCGTCATTAATGATCCTCATGCCAATCTTATCAGCCCCAAGGTCTGCTCTGCTCTGCTTCTCTTTCATTTATGCATCCTAGGTTGTTACGTTTACGTCTTTGTCTCAATCTCTGTTTCTTTTAGACAAAATATCATATTTGCTGTTGCTTTCTTTACCACTAGTATTTTTAGGGGCATGTTTAATCACATATCAAAATATCGAATTTACTGTGGTCTTGGTTCCTTATATCATTTCATCCAAATTTCTTGTCTGGTTGGTCACGTCTCTTGCTTCGTGATATGTTGGCTTTTATAAGATTTTTTATGTGCTAATTAGCATCATTTTTATTTAGATTAATTATCTACATAAAGTTAAATTCAGTTTTTGTTTTAGTTCAATCTTTTTTATTATCTCGGTAAATAAAAATAAAGTGCTGAAATGGTATTAGGACGAATTAACAGCAATATGGTAAAAAGGTGTATGAACTTTAAGGGAATATTCTTCAGGGTTGAGTTGTCTGATTGAGTGCGAGAAAGAAGAATATATTAGAAAATGTGTACAAAGGTTTGGGAAAAAAAAAAGAATGTATTTGATTTGTAAGATTAATCTATTGATGATAAGTGGTTGGTTAAAAAGCAAGAAATCAAATTGTCTTAGAAAATAAAAGCAAAGTCAAATATGATTTTGGTGTTTTGAACAGTGAAAGTTGAGAAAGATGTTTCGTCTTATTAGTTTTCCGTTGCACATATCAATTATACAGAATTGTTGACAATCGTTATATTTCTATGTTATTTTCAGTTTGTTGAACGCATTAAGAAATACTGCGACATTAACGGAGGTCCTGCTACATTCATACAGGTGAGTAGATGAGATATATTTTTATCATTACAAAGCAAAATTGATTTGCTTAACGTAATTGTCATAGCTTGTCATATTTGATCTTCTGCTGAATGTGCGTGTTGAATTGCTGACTTTCAGGCGGCGGTTCCAGAAATCGTTGAGCAAACACAAGAAGTGTTCTTCCGAAAAACAATCAACATTCTGAAACAAACTTCTGATATCTGTTGCCAAAAGCTTGAAGAGATAGATTGCATCACTTGTCCAACAAAGCCAAAAGGAGCAATGGCTTTCATGGTAAGTATGATAATAACTACTAGTATGCGACGACAAAGTGCATATATATTTCTAAATTCATTTTGAACCAACTTGTAGGTGAAGCTGAACATTTCCCGGATGAAAGACATTAGTGATGATATTGACTTCTGTTTCAAGCTGGCCAAAGAAGAATCTGTTATCATTCTTCCAGGTACTACTACATTCATACTATACTTGTATAAGCCTAGAGGATAAAGGGTAACTAAGAAGTATTGTGTTGTTGGATTTGCAGGAATTGCTGTGGGACTAAACAACTGGCTGCGAATTACATTTGCAGTTGAGCCATCTGCTCTTGAAGAAGCAATGGAGAGGCTCAAGTCTTTCTGCCAACGGCACTCCTACTGACTTAAGAATCGGAGAGTTGGCTACGAGCAGCGTTGAATAGTACATATTGCATTTTGAAACAATGCATTGCATTGCATTCGATTCGTTTATTTTAAATAAGTTCAATTTGTAATTTAGTCCATGTCCGCAGCTAGTAAATACGGACGATTTATCGCCTCAGTTATCTTCCCTTCGCTTTCCATATGACTGCTCAAATTCAATGCCACTTCATTTCAACGGAAAATATGATAAAATTAAAACAGAAGATGAATTTAAAATGATAAACAAAGCAGTTTATCTAAATGTTGTTGTTATAAGGAACTGGGATCCTCTGTGACTCAGGACCAGCCACCATATCCTCCCACAGCAAATCTGAAAGCGCCATTGTCAGTTCTCCGACATTACCTACAACACCAAAATCAATAATTATGTAATGACCGATGATGATGTAGTAAAGTAAGGTCGTTACCATCTCCGATAGGCTTGTCATCCCACATGATGATTGGCCACACAGGAAGTGTGCTACCAACGTACATCATCTCCTTACACCCTTTGCCTTCTTCCTCAGTCAGATTCCCAACTCTCACACACTTCAACTTCCCCTGCTCAACCAACTTTGGCGCCAATTCAAAAAGCCTCAAAGCTGTGCAGCCGCTCAAGATCTTGTCAAAAACCGGCATCACAAGCTCTCTGTCTTGAGTGATGAAGGCCACATTTACGTTAGGACCCTCCGCAATGTAACCCTCGTCATCAATCCACACAGACGCCGTTGCCCCCTTGTCCTCAGCTTCCATCCTCGCAAGCACATTTGGGAGGTAGTTCACATTCTTCATGGTAGCAAAGAGGGGCGATTTCATGGGTATTGTTGTTGTTATCACCTTTATGCCTTCTCTGCACTGAGAAAACTCCTCATCTATGATTACTGCATAGAAGGCAGGCGAGTGGCAGCCGGTTGGGGTGAGCAAGAAGTTTCCAGGGCCTGAACTTAGCCAATATCTGAGGGTTCCTTTCTTGCACTGTGATGTGGCTGTAAGCTGAATGAGGATGCTTCTGAGAGTAGATTGAGAGAAGGGGGACTTGATTCTTGCCTTTGCTGCTGATCTAAGAAAACGAGCTATGTGGACATCTAATTCGTACAGGTAACTGCAAAACAGAAAGAAAGAAAGCTCCTTGTTCATCAACTCAAGCTAGTGAAAAGCTCAATGCAAATCAATATCCGAATCCTACCCATCAAGTATAATGGCAGTGTCAAAGACACCGTGGCCTCGATGAACCATGTGATCGTCTATAGGGATAACCATCATTGCTGGATCAAGAATTATCCCACCGTATACACTGGAATACATTGCAGGGTACGGCTTTCGCTTCCCCGCCCATTTTTCTTGCAGCTTCGATAGCAACTGTGCAGGAAAATATATAGGAATAACATCATCACACACAAGATTTTGGGATGGACTGGATTATAAGAATGTAGAAATGAAACTGCTCAATAAATTTGAGGAAAACATGTTTCCGCTGTACTCATCCTAATCCACTTAAAAGATATTATTTTCTTCTACTATGTAACCACTAGCTAGTAGCTCAGCACACCACTCTGATTCTTGATTAAGTATCTTTTTAGTTTGCTATAATGCATGTAGATTTTTCAACTGATTTTAGAACAAGAACTAGAACAAAGGCTGGATATCTTACCTCCGACGACGATGAGAAAACATCGACTTTAAATTCTTCGCCATTTAAGGCCTCCTGCGTGATCACTGCATCACAGGAAACAACAGAAAGAATTAATTGTACATCAGTTCTATCCAGTATTTGAAGAAAATACAAGAGAAATAGACAAAAAAAGTAAAGGGATGAGCTTGTTTGTCACCTGCAGAAGAACCGGGTGTTGCCATAGCACCAGAAAGATCAGAAATGCTGCAGAGAAAAGATATATTATGTGCAATACGTGGGGAGATGTTATGAAAGAATGGGGAAAATACTGCACATTTATTGGCTGAAAGTTTTACGTTACGACAAAAGCTGTAGAAATATTCCATTAAAGCCAGGTACCCGTGCATGTACAAGCAGGTAGAGACGACCAACTCCAGACAATTTCTCGATTTTTCAATATTATCAACGCAATGCAAATAATGTTTACGAGAAACAACTGGAATACGGTTTGGAACGAAACACGATATGCGCGCAATACGATTCCCCTGTTGCATTCGAAATGTCCAAAATGAAACCATAAAATTTGCAAATTACTATAATTTAGAAAAAGCTAAAGAACTCGAGTGAGGTAGGAAGATTCACCCAGAATATGTGCCAAACAGAAGTAGAGCTTGGCGTGCTCAAATATTTCAATAGAAGTAATTAAATATATTGCATGTTGATACAAGAGACAGCAATTAGGACAAAACAAACGGCAGAGTAGGTGTTTTAAGCAGTTGCTGGAGATTTAAAAATGTAGATATTTCTCACCGGTTTAGGGTTTTGCAGAACTCGAGTCTCGTGAATCATGCCATGCACATTTATCCAATTCCATGTCACCTTGCACTTTTTCATTTCGTCCATATTAGGAAAATATGACATGTAACATAATGTGTAACACCATTATGTAGTAGAGCATCTATACCCCTCAAAAATAGGAAAAAATGTAATTCTATCCCAAAGTATATCAATTATGCAATTTCATCCTGAACTTTTTCTGTTATGCAATTATATTTCGAAATTTCATTTGCTGTGTAATTATATCCTCGTTAGTTGATAATGTAAAAAATATGCTTACATGGTCGTGTTAAACGCCACATTTTCAGTGACATGGTCACAAATAGTATTGCAACGAAGCAAAATGACGCAGTTTTTTTCATTATTTTGAAATGCCATCGTTCATTAGCGGTAAAATGGAAAAAAATTGATCCCAAAAAGTTTTTAAATAATGAAAAACAACGTCGTTTTGCTTCGTTGCGACACAATTCATGGTTACGTAACTGAAAACATGGAGTAACGATCATGTAAGCGCATTTTTTTACCGTGTCAACTAATAGGGATATATAATTACATAATAAATGAAACTTCGTAATATAATTTGCATAACAAAAATAGTTCGGAATAGAATTACATAATTGAATATACTTTGAAATAAAATTACATAATTTCCCACCAAAATATGTACTCTACTTTTCTTAGAAGATGACATTAAATTCTCTTTCTCCTTAATGTACCGTTATTTAATGCTTTGTAGATAACAACGTATTTTCGTTTCTTTTGAATTAATAAATAAAGGTATGGCCCTTTTTTTCTTGAGGAAAATAAATTAATAAAGGTATAGGTTGATGAGAAACTTATTAATTTTGTATTTTCAAGAACGTCACCTATTCTTCTTGTAATACGCATAAAGAGGAAAAGGGACAAACATCCATATATTATATTAAAGTAATACCAATTATGTTTTCTAGATTCCCGCTCAAAAAAATTCTCGAAATTACAACTAATCTATTTTGAAAAACAAATGGTTTTAAGCTGGTGTATCTGTTCACAAAATCTTCTTAACATATATATTTAAGAATTTAACATTGTGCATGTTCACAGTCATTTTTGTCCGTGAAATTTATTTGCCGTCATCAACAAAGTATGACATGTAAACAATATTTATTTATGTGCAAGCTGCGATCATGCTGTAGTGAACCTTGATAAGGTGTGGATATATAATATAGGACATGAAAATCTCCTAACTGAATCTCTATTTGGCTCTTCCAATGGCTCGCCTTTTCTTGATAGATGAAAATATGAATGTTCTCTTACTTGGAAACGGAGACCTGGTTGATTCATATTCAAATAATAACTTTTCTTAACGTGCTAACTTAATACCTACATCATTGTTATATATGTTATTTAGTAGTGAACCTTGATGAAGTATGGATACGACATAAAAATCTCCTATCTTGGCCCTATTTGGCTATGTTCCTACGTCAAAAATGCTATCTTTTTAAATCAAAACTTAAGGAGGATCTTACGCAAGCTTTTGCCAAATTCGAATTCTTGAAGAAACATATTGAATTTGTACATCATTATAATATGCAGTTATTAGATGTGGATCAAGGTTGAAACATTTTAATTCTCATAAACCCGAAAGTCAATTTCATCAGAAAATCCTTCTCCATTAGTTGTAATGATCAATCTTCGTCCTTTCACCTTTATGCCTTACAAGCATATATATTTTCATATATTTTTGTGATCATTTTCTAGTCATGCATGCTTGAGGGTATTTCGTTGTTACAAAAATGAAATTGGAACTAGATTTATGCATATCTAGATATTAGTGATAAAATAATAGAGGGAGGTACATGATAATGGATCTATTAGTTGTGCATCTACAAATCTGAGTAACTTAAACAAATCAATAGTTATGCATGCTATGCTTGAACGAAGAATTTGCATTTAATTCCTCCCAATATACGAAAGCTCTTGAGGAGTTGGGTTGAACTTGACAATCCACCCAAAGCAAACCTCTTCAACATCTTGATTTTAGTTATGCCTGCCCCTTCCATTAAATATATATATATATATATGTTGTTCAATTCTTCTCCACTTCTCTTGCATTGAATTCATACATGAAACACAGAGCTTCCTCTGAATTGCAAGGTATATATAGTGCCTGGAAAGTGAGATTAGCTTTGCTTCCTTTAATTTCTGCCCACAGGTTTCTTCTTAATGATCGAGGTCGTTGCTGCAGCTATGAAATTGATCATTGAAACTGGATGAAGACACACCTCCCCACTTCAAAACTGTCACCATTACATTTCAAGCATTTTTTTTAGAATAAGAAGCATTGACAAAGAAGTTCCTTAAAGAAACCGCAACAAACAAAAATTACATGTATGGGAGTGTCAAAAGATACGATTTAAGAAATCGAATTACTATGTGGAATCTAAGATATTTTACAAACTCAAGATACCAATGTGAACTGCACGTAATAATCAGACAACTATCATGTATAACGTGCACACCAGCATGAATAAATAATAATAGGCTTTATCTCTATATATATTCATGGTATCATAATAATAATAATCAAAACTCAAAAGGGAAATCTTACACTTAATTTCATATATAATAATATAAAAGCAAACAATATCCTACTTTAGGAAGAGCAAACGTTTTTGGCAAAAACTCGTGTTAGACCGATCAAAATAGTTCATGTCTACCAATTCAGTCACATACCCGCCTTAGATCCTAAACTTAAACCCATATTATTCGGGATTCTAAACCTAAATCTATCTAAATAATTTAGGTGGTCTAACGGGAGATCTCGTTGATATTTTTTTGAGCAAAATACATGGCAAATATTGGAGTATTCTATAGTATTTCGATGAGAGCAAATGATGTTGTAGTGATATCTCATTATTTATTCGGTGCTTCTTCTTTTTGTTTCGTTTAATAAATAAAGAGTTAGATTTGGTGGTGTCGTGCAAACAGGAAACTGTACATAAATAGAGGATCTTATTAGATTTTCTAGCACGTTAATTTGGTACGACTTACATTTAATATTACTAGTTAGAATTATGCGCAACACACATAAAAAATTTTCGTTGTTTTAAAAATATTGAATTATAAATAATATAATTTTTATATATTTTAGTCATTTATTTGTATAGAATACTATATTAATAGAATGATATTTATCGAGCTAAATTAGTAGATAAAAGAATAACGGATTTATTTGATCAAACAATTTATTTACTTGTATGTGTTTATCATAAATTAAATTATATATAATGAAATATTTAATATTGTTTTAAAAATATTATTTAATGGAATTGTAAAAGTAGTCAATGAATTTGGCAAAAGTTAAAATAACTAAAAGAGTAGAAATTGATACAAAATATTTTATATTCATATGTTTAAATAGTTTACTTTATTAATCCAAAATTTGTAAAGTTAATATTTTGTTATTTGACCTTGATTGATTTATCTTATTTTTATTAAATATCAAATCATCGTAGTTCAAAATTTCAACATATTTTTCTTTTCTTGTTTATGACATATTTAAAATTTTAATATAATTTTTATATTACTTTTCATTGTGATATTTATATTTACCTTTTTTTGCAACATTACAACCTTACAATTAACTTTATATATTCTTTCACTTTAATTAGCTCTGTCATTTTCTAAATATTTCTTTCATTTTTATAAATTTTAGTTTGGTCTCTTCACTTATTCCAATTGAGAATTTTTTGTAGTTCACTTGAACTATAATATGTTTTGATCTATATTGACTAAAAGAATTAGTAATCTATTATTATTGACTTTCATATACATGTTTGAGATAATTAATCTATTTTTTTTTAAATAATCCGAGTCGTGAAATAATATATTTTAACTTTGCAAAATTGTCTTGGATTATACAAATTCAAAAAATTATATAATATATTGTATTATAATTAAATTTCTCTAATACTAAAAAATGTGGCAGATAAATAGTATTAAAACAAATAAAATATATATTATATCATAATTATAATTATAGATATAAACATCAATAAATACAATTCTAGTGAATAATATTAAAATAAATTAAATATGAATTATATTATAGATATAAATAATCATATTGTTATCCTTAGAATTAATTAAATATTTAATAGGAGTAAAACAAGAAACAAACAATTTGAAAACATATACACACTTTTATAATAAGTATTGTTCCGACAATTGGAAGTAATCAGAATACGATTTACATGTATATCACTTACGTATCAAAACTCGAACTTATATTGAGCACAATTTAAATTAGAATATTTGCCAAAAAAGAATGTAATAAATTAGTACGTAATTTCCGCAAATATGTTGGTATCAATTGATAAGATTAAAATGCCATTTTAGCCTAGATAGAAGCCTATGTTGTTCCTTCCCAATGAGATTTAATGGTGGTACTGGCAGGCTTTGGCAATACCGTTTATGAAGCGCCATCTGGCGAGAGCTGAATGGACACGTATCTCTTGGTGAACCCGCCCCCACCCAATCGGAACCCAACTGCCTTTTCTTAACTCACATTTCACACCACTCTACGAATACGATACATTACGTTCAATTCCATTCTTCCTCCGCATAATTCTCGTCCTAGGGTTTCTAATCGAGGATAAAACAGATGGCGTCCAACGGCGGGAGGGGTTTGAGGAAGCCTGTGTTCGTGAAGGTGGAGAGCTTGAAA
>AYJT01031679.1:0-10462 GCA_001278415.1 Ocimum tenuiflorum | reverse complement strand
ATTAATTTATGTCTATGGGCTAGACATGGAGAAATTAAGTTATTGATAGACCCACTCTATTTTCTTGTAATTGGTCCCTGGGTTGGCCCAATAGCCTTTTATCCAAGGAATCCTAGGCCCAGTAGGAAAAGGCCTCCTTAGTCCTCTATAAATTTGGATTTGGGATTAAGAATCATAACACAATTCACGTGACAAAATCATAGAAACCCTACAGGACATATAAGGGCGACGCCTATAGGGTAGGATTCCAGACTTGGAGATTTCGGGATCTGTCATAACCGGATTACACAAAATCAGGCAGGAGATACAACTCAAAATCCAATTTTGGAGTCAACCTCTACATCCATAAATGATATTTGCGCTAAATTCACATGTAATTTCCGCTGCTCCTGTGTGTTGCAATTACGATTTCTTAGATTCATGCTTAGCTAAAATAAATGATATATGATAAGTTATGGTATCTAAAATTCGTTCCAGACGAAACGAATCAGAATTCGGTTTTCACATTCCTACAATTGGTATCAGAGCCTAGATTAAGATTTTGGCTCTACCGGATAACTTATGTTCGATTATTTATGTGGGCTTTGAGATTGTATGATTGTAGGGTTCGTTCTTCATGGCTCAGATTCATTTTTTACATCAAAGATGCAATTTTTAATGCATGAATGTCGTTTTGGTTTTGCTTTTTTGCACCACGAGAAAATTCGTGGTTAGATTTGTGCCAAATTCGCAGGTAATTTCCGCTACTCCTGTTTGTTGCAATTACGATATCTTTGATGCATGCTTAGGCAAAATAACTGATGTATGATAAGTTATGGTATCCAAAATTTGGTCCAGGCGAAATGAATCAGAATTCAGTTATCGCATTCCTACATAATCAATTATTATGACATTACTGCATAAATGTTCGAAGCACTTGGGGTTCGATAATCCCCCGAGGTCTTCAGGCTTGCTTTTCGGAAAAGAATATGACGAATCGTCCAAAACTCTTTAATAAAACCACATCTTCAAATCGAAGGTATTAAAGCTCTTCTCCTATCGTGAATTTGAACTCGCCTCTTGTATTTAAACTCGATTAAATTATCAATGCATTATTGATTATGCTTGAAGTACTCAGAGCTCGATAACACCCCGAGGTCTACGTTCTTTTATAGGAATAGGTCGAGCAAGTCACTTGAAGTCTCTAAATTTTTCTTCTCTTTTGGCTTTCTGGGAATTCACAGAATCTTTATCAGAAATCTCGAATTCTCCGCAAATTATTATGATGCTCAATTGCCTCGATGACAAACCATCGAGGCCCAACTCATAGCTCGAGAACATTATATCATCGCAAGACTCGAGGACATCCTCCTTGAGCAGTAGGTAAAATCTTGTCATAAATCATCGCTCACACTTTTAATTATATTGTATGTGTTTCGAGACACTTGGGGCTCCCAATCCCTTGAGCGTCCTGTGCTTCTCTTGCAGGATAAATTTTTGAACAGTCCATCTAGCATCACAATTTGATCAGATCTCCCGAATTCGATGCTCAAGGCTGCCTTTATATTCTCAACCGAGGCCATCAACGACGATTGGATTTCTTATTATTTATTGGAATTCTTATTATATCTCAAGCTCAAGTTCTACAAGTTATTGATCTACATCGACTCTCTCAGACTTCGATATATTCAAGCTCTCTCGGAATCAGCGCTTTCTCAAAATTCAAATTATCTCTTGAAGTTTGAGTATTTTTCATTATCGACGCCATCATCTCGAGCTCAAACTATTATATGGACTTCGATACTCGAGGCTCGTCCCCTGGTCTAAGCTTGATAATTATGATTCTGATTATTATATTCGAAATTCTACCACCAGTCTGAGAAGAGGAATTCTAAGGCATTCTTCAACCTATTATAACGAGCATTCGCACTCTATTATGGGTACATCTCAGGTCGAAGCATTTTATCTCTCTGAAATGCAACTCTTTGCTGTCTATTCAAATGCTCAGGGCTCTCGCCATGTGACCTCTTGTTATCTCCCAAGCTGGCCCATGTCCCCTTGGTCGAGGATTATTATTATTATTATCTCCTGAGTCGGCCCCTGACCTCTCGATCAAACAATATCTATTGAAACTCTTGAGCTGGCCACCCCAGGAAAAGTACCTCTCTCGATCTTTCTCGAATTCTTTTATAGGAACTTTGACAAAACACACAACGCCAAGTGAAATAACAACTCAAAGAGCTAAGGTATGAAACCTACATCAAAGATTTTTACTAACGTATTTTGTCTTGCCTTCTTGACTCGAGGCTCACCCCTGAGAAGCAGACTCAACATGAAATTCCTCCAACTTGGCATGGAGCGAGACACCTCAACTAGGTCAATGCACTTTTGTAAATAAAAACTTAATTACATTCGAGCCTTGAATTTTGACGCCTTCGCCGAAGTCACATCTCGACGAACCAACTTGCCATCGCGATCCTAATCCTTAGGTATCAAAACCTCAGTTCGATTACAATTTTGACTAACAGATCTCATCATAGGTTAGTCTCCCCAAATTAATTATATTGATCCACGATGACACAGGGCTATTGTTGAGGGTCAAAATCTTCATCAATGAATCAACGATCAAGATCAAGTTATAGCTCAAAAGGTCTCCTTCGGAGAGGTAGCTCGAAGCAATCCCTCAAAGAAGCCTCTCAAAGCCCGTCCTCGAAGCTGGGTCCCACGAAGAGTCCTCCATCGAAGATCGGACTCGGACCGCACTTGTCTTGTAAAATGTAGAGTTCTTTAAAGGGCTCTTGTAATTGGGCCCCCGTATTCCATTTTGGCCTATAATTTTAGGTTAATTATGACTTTCACCCCGAGACATGTATAAAAGGGAGGAAAGTCATGCATTTTATCCATCTTTACACATCTTTCCCACACTATCTCACATAGTCACGTTTTTCTTCTTCTTTTGGCCTCCGAGTCACTGTTCTATCGGATTCTGGCTGGCAAATACATTGTAATCACTCCTTCATTATATAAGATGCTAGCAATCCATTCCGGGAGACTATAAACCTTCCTAGAAGTCGTGATGTCATTTTGCATTAATGTTTGGTCAGAGCTCCGATCTCCAATGATAAAACTCGAACCTCAACAATATATATATATATATATATATAGGGAGCGAATCATGTAAGAAAAGATCAGCCCATGAGAAATAAGAATGAATCTGGACCATGAGATCAATATAATATACAGTTGAGATTTTTTTTCTTTTTTCAGCGTGTGTTTGATTATGTTATAACCATGTGCTTGATTGTGAGAATAATCTTAAAATGAGAAATAGAAATACATGATGTTCTACGTTTTTTCACCCATTGATAGGACCATAATTTGCATGTATTTGAGTTGTTTTCAAGGATTTTGGTGAACAACAAGCAAAAGTGGATGAAAAATAAACATTTCAAGCAATGTGTTGCACAAGGGGTCCAATAAAAGGAGTCAAGCTCTTTGTGTACTGGGAATTTCGGCCATTAAATCATATGTATGGAAAGATATCTGAATTAGCTTTCCAACACAATTTGAATTACTCCAGTCCGAGTTTGAAAAAGAAAGTTAGAGTTAAAACCATGAAGATGCGCAAATCTGCGGATCAGCAACGAATCCTGATCGACCTCACCATCCATTCGATCATGTTATGCACGCGAAAATTCATGATTGTTGTTCGGAAAGCCCCGTTTTGCCCTGACTTAATTGGACTTATATATACCTTCACTCCACACTAATACGGTCCTTGCTACGGATGGATGTTTGGATCGTTGCCCAAGATCAAGGCGGAAGCTTAATAATGAAAAGAAAGGGTGGAAACGCAAATGTGAACATAGATGGGGTGGATATCGAAGACGCCACAAACAAAGGTGGAAGTTCGTTTGATAATTCGGGTTGAACTCCTTGATGCGATCAAATGAAATTTGATAGACTCTCGATAAAGAGAAAATAACTCACGAGTTTTATTGATTAAAAACTGAATAAAAATGTTTACGATGAAGCCTTTATATAGGCGTAGGAAACCTATCTCTCAAAAGAAAAAGATAAATCTAAATCTAAGAAGATAACAAATCAAAACTGATAAAAGATATCCAATCTCCTAATGAGATAACGATGAAAATCGTCCCAATCTAATCATAATAAAAAACGTACACCAAGAAAACGTGTGGGAAAAAATGACCCAAGTTTTCTCCATGGATCAACCCAATTTGCCGTTGATCAAATTCACCATGCGTGGCCCAAGCCCAACTTCTTCTCTAATGGGCCTCTTACTTAATTCTTCCGCCCACACCTTTAGAATCAGCACATTAAGCCCATCCTTAAATTTCTTCGCTCTTGCATGGGTCACTCACCCAATAGGAACTTCGACTGGATCACATACCATTGAATCTCGGACTCCATCATTCCCCTTTTCTTGAAGAGGATTTGTCCTCAAATCCAAGTCATCACCTACATCAAAAGGACTCAAATCAATAACATTGAAAGTAGTACTCACACTATACTCACGGGGTAAGTCCAATTTGCAAGCATTGTCATTTACACGCTCCAACACTTGAAATGGACCATCTCCACATGGTAACAACTTCGACCAGCGCTGCAATGGAAATCTCTCCTTGCGCAAATGCAGCCACACCCGCTCTCTAAGCTCAAAGACAACCTTGCGACGCCCTTTGTTAGTTTGTTTGGCATACTGTGCAGTCTTTTGCTTGATGTTCTGCCTTGCCTTGTCATGATTCTGCCTAACAAAATCAACCATTTTCTTGCCATCAAGATTAGTATGCTCATGATCAGGTAAATGAATCAAATCCAATGGTGTCAATGGATTAAACCCATATACAATCTCAAAAGGTGAAAACTTAGTAGCAGAGTGAACAGACTGATTATAAACAAACTCAACATGCGGCAAACACTCCTCCCAAGACTTAATGTTTTTCTTGAGGATAGCTCAAAGCAAAGTAGACAAAGTCCTATTTACTACCTCAGTTTGTCAATCAGTTTGTGGATGACAAGTAGTAGAAAATAACAGTTTAGTTCCTAACTTACACCACAAAGTTTTCCAAAAGTGGCTCAAGAACTTAGAATCTCTATCAGAAACAATAGTCCTAGGCATGCTATGCAATCTAACGACCTCTCTAAAGAATAAATCAACAACATGTGATGCATCATCAGATTTATGACATGGAATGAAATGCGCCATCTTAGAGAATCTATTAACAACCACAAACACAGAATCACAACCACGCTTACTTCTAGGCAATCCTAACACGAAATCCATAAACATATCAATCCAAGGTGCAGTAGGAATAGGCAATGGAGTGTACCATGGGCACTAGATCTAGACTTAGCCTGTTTAAATGTAATGCATGTACCATAGATACATTCCACATCACACTTCATACGAGGCCAAAAGAAATGCTCATGCACAACAATCAAAACCTTACCAACACCAAAATGTCCCATCAAACCTCCACCGTGAGACTCAAGCAACAACAATCCACTAAAAGAGTATTTAGGAAACATAATTTATTCCTCCTAAACAAGTATTCATTATGCTAAAAATACTCTCCACTAGTAGATTTTTCACATGCTTGATATATCTCATCAAAATCATCATCATCTACATATAAACTCTTAATGCACTCAAAACCAACAAACTTAGCATCTAAAGTAGATATCAAGGTATACCTTCGAGATAGTGCATCAGCCACCACATTCTCCTTACGTTGTTTGTATTTGATGACATAGGGAAACGTCTAAATCCATACACCGTGCATGTCTCTTGTTCAATTTGTACTGCCCTTTCAAGTGCTTCAATGACTTCATGATCTGTGTGAATGATGAACTCCTTAGCCCAAAAGTGATGTTGCCATGTTTGCAGTGCTCGAACTAATGCATACAACTCTTTATCGTACATGGGATAGCTCAAAGCAGCACCGTTGAGTTTCTCGTTGAAGTAAGCCATCGGCCGACCCTCTTGCATCAGAAATGCACCAATTCCAACACCAGAAGTATCACATTCAATCTCAAAAGTTTTAGAAAAGTTAGGAAGAGATAATACTGGGACGTGAGTCAACTTGTGCTTCAAAACTTCAAACGCTTTTTCTTGTATTGCCTCCTAACGAAACTCCACATTCTTCTTTATCAACTCCGTCAATAGGGTTGTAACAGTGCTGAAATGAAGCACAAACCAGCTATAGAAACTTGCAAGCCCATAGAAACTCCGAACGTCTCCAATGCTCTTTGGACGTGGCCACTCTTGGATAGCTCGTATCTTCTCCTCATCAACCTGCACTCCATGTGCACTAACAACAAAACCAAGAAACACAAGCTTATACGTGAAAAAATGCACTTCTTAAGGTTAGAAAATAACCGTTCCTTTCAAAGCACATCCAAGACAGACCTCAAATGCTCATCATGATTCTTGCTATAGATTAAGATATCATCAAAATAGACAACTAAAAATCTGCCAATGAAAGCACGCAAAACATGATTCATAAGATGCATAAATGTACTAGGAGCTTCAGTCAATCCAAAAGGCCTAACTAACCACTCATACAAGCCGAGTTTTTTTTTTTAAAAGTAGTTTTCCACTCATCTCCTTCTTTGATCCTAATTTGATGATACCCAATCCTAAGATCAATTTTTGAAAATGCACAAGACTCATGCAACTGATCAAGCATATAATCTAAGCGAGGGATAGGATGGCGATACTTTACTGTGATGTTATTAATAGCTCGACAATCGCATCACATCCTCATGGTTGAGTCCTTCTTTGGCACAAGTAGAACAGGAACTGCACATGGACTCAAGCTCTCCCTCACGTGCCTTTTCGCCAGCAGCTCTCCAATCTGCCTCTCCAATTCCTTCGCCTCCTCTGGACTGGTTTGGTATGTTGGTCTATTTTGAAGTGTTGCATCTGGCACGAAATCATCTGATGCTCAATCCATCGAATCGGTGGTAATATGGACGACACATCCTCGGGAAAGACATCCTCAAAATCCTGCAAAAGATAGGAAATAGAAGGGGGGTAGAGAATCGACATGGTTAGTCAAAATGAAGTTCTCCTTGTACCACATCACCACCAATGCCTGCCCCTCGTTCACCACACTCTTCATATGACTAGCCTTCATATGGAAAGACTTCTGAACTACGTCCGTCGCCTTATCAACATTTTTGGATGCCACCAACTCCTTATTTACCACTTCCAACTCCTTCTGCAACTGCACTTGATCCTCGAAAACTTGTTTAGGAGTTAAGGGAATAAGTGACACCTTTTTCTGGTTGTACTCGAAAGAGTACTTGTTGGTGAAGCCGTCGTGTTTCACTCTTCTATCAAACTGCCACAGTTGTCCCAACAAAATATGAGTTGCTTGCATCGGAATGACATCACGTACCACCTCATCTTTATATTTCCCAATGTGAAATTGCACCCTCAGTTGCTGCACTACCTTGATGGGACCGCTATCATTCAACCACTTCAATCAATAGGGTTTAGGATGCTTCATCAGTGGTGCCCTAACTTCTGAACCATGAATTGGCTAGCCACTTTGGTGCAGCTCCCTCGATCTATGATCATGCTGCACACCTTATCTTTGATGTGACACTTCCTGTGGAAAATATTTTCTCGCTGCTCGGTATCGTCCACTTGGTTCTGCACGCTGAGGGCTTTCTTAGTAACGAGAATTGCAGCAGGTGTTTCCATCTCCTCTTCTTCCCCATCAATCTCCAAGTTTGGCATCTTGGGATCAATAGTCTCATCGTCGGTCACTACTTCCGCATCATCTCAAATGAACATCACCTTCCTATTCAGACAGTCACTTGCAATATGTCCGAATCCCTGACACTTAAAACATTTTTGGTCACGATTTTGAGGTTCTGAGTTATTAGATTTACCTTGGGTAGCGGAGCATGAAGGGTTTGATTGGATGCCATGAATGGTTTTGTCTCCTTCGGCTGTTCCTCCTTCCTCCATTGATTTCCCTTTGTTGTGATGCTATCTACGGATTGCGGTGGTATACCAGAAATCTAATTTGATCTATTGATGCTACCCTTCCTCTTGTGTTGATTCTCTATCTTGATTGCCATGTGAACCATGTCCTCCAACTCCACATAATGCTGCAACTCCACCTTATCACGTATCTCCCAATTCAATCCCGCTAAGAATTTGGCCATCGTTGCCTCTTGATCCTCCTCGATGTTGGCTCAAATCATGGTTACCTCCATCTCCTTAAAGTACTCATTTATGCTCTGGGTGCTTTGTCTCAGATTCTGCAGTTTGTTGTAGAGTTCTCGATAGTAGTATGGTGGTATGAATTGCTTCCTCATGACAGCTTTCATTCCGCCCAATGTTCGTATTGGTTGCTCTCCGTTCCTCATGTGCCCTACAACCAGCTGGTCCCAACACACAAGAGCATAGTTTGTGAATTCTTTCACGGCTAGCTTCACCATTTTCACCTCGGAATAGTCATGGCATTCATAGATCAGCTCCACCTTTCTTTCCCACTCTAGGTACAACTCCGGATCGTTCTTTCCTTAGAATGAAGGAAAGTTCATTTTGATGTTACCCAGGTTGTTATCCTTGTATCCTTGTCTCCTTGGCCTCCTCTCTTCAACTTCAAAAAATCCATCATCTTCATATTCGACAACATCATCGTCATCCTCATAATGTAGTGGATTTCGTCTGACATTTAGAAACTGTCTGATGCCCATGTCTCGTCTTTCTTCTCGTCCTCTCCTCCTATCTCGTCTATCTCGTCCATCACTGTTATCACGGCTTCTCCTTTGCGAGTTCTCCAGGTTGTCTATGCGTTGTTGCATGTTCTCCAGGAACCATCTACCTACGTTTCGGATGTTGCTACAAAACATATGTTAAAAAAAAGAAAACAAAACAAAAGAAGCTCACCACCTCACAAACGCTCGTGATTCACTCAAAGATGAATCACTCAGCACTCGTGTATATCACTCAATTAAATGACTTTTTTAGTTCTTCTAATGATCTCACACACTTTTGCCTTTTACCACTCAATCTCTCTACCAAAAATTTCAAATTCCTCAATTCACCAATTTATTCAAACCAACAAATCAAAAGGTACAAGATGATGCGAAAGGATAAGGTACGACTCTAGACAATAACTGAAAAGTTCGTTTTCTTTTACGACACTATATGAAAATTATAGGAAAAGACTTAAAAAGAGTAGGAATGTAGATAACTGAATCAAAATCAGTTTTTGGACCAAAGTTTAGTGCCAAAATCATGAATTTTTTTTCGACTTCGGCGGAGCCGCTCGGGAGACCTCAAGAACATGAAAAACAAAAACGAGAAGTAGCGAAATTGTGAAAAAATTTCCCGCCAATTTTTTTTTCTTATGGCGGTGCCTTAGTTATCATGAGAAGAACTTTGAATTCATGATTCCACAAAATTTGAAGTAAGTTTGCCACCAAAATCAAACAAAAAAAAAAATATAGTCGGATATGATAAGATATGGTAAGATATCAAAATAGATTTCGAAACCTATCCACAACAAGATTGGACTCGATGTACGAAACAAATAAGATCGACACAAAAAGAAAAGACTACGGATGTATGAACACTCGTCTTATGCGAATATATACGACTCACGGACAATAATAAATTTTTGAACAGAAAATAAAGACTCGACTAGATACGAAAGAAATATTACGAAACCTGAACCTGGATCTGATACCAACTGATAGGATCTTGCTACGGATAGAAGTTTAGATCGTTGCCCAAGACCGACGCGGAAGCTTAACAATGAAAAGAAAATGGTGGAAACACAAATGTGAACACGGATGGGGTGGATATCGAAGACGCCACAAATGAAGGTGGAAGTTCGTTTGATAAGCCGGGTTGAACTCCTTGATGCGATCAAATGAAATTTGATAGACTCACGAGTTTTATTGATCAAAAACTGAATATAAACGCTTACAGTGAAGCCTTTATATAGGCGGGGGAAACCTATCTTTCAAAGAAAAAAGATAAATCTAAATCTAAGAAGATAACAAATCTAAACTAACAAAAGATATCCAATCTCCTAATGTAATAACGATGAAAATTGTCCAAATCTAATCGTAATAAAAAAATGTGCACCAAGAAAATGTGACCCAAGTATTCTCCATGGATCAACCCAATTTGCTTTTGATCAAATTCACCATGCGTGGCCCAAGCCCAACTTCTTCTTTAATGGGCCTCGTGCTTAATTCTTCAGCCCACACCTTTAGAATCAACACATTAAGTCCATCCTTGAATTTGTTCGCAATCGCACGTGTCACTGGCCCAATAGGAACTTCGACTAGATCACGCGCACCATTGAATCTCGGACTCCATCACTCACGAAATAAGGGAGTTTCCCATCATATTTTCTTGTTCTTTTACATTCCAACAAAGGGGAAACACATTCAAATTCAGATTTTACCTGGAGTACATACGGAG
>AYJT01031663.1:0-11015 GCA_001278415.1 Ocimum tenuiflorum | reverse complement strand
TTTTTTACAACTTTGTATTTTATTTAAATAATTTATTTATCAAAAAAAAAATACCGAGAACCGCCGGTTCTAACCGAAACCGGAACCGGCGGTTCCCGGTTCGGAACCGAAACCATGACCTTAATTGGTCGGTCCGGTTCCGGTCCTAGATTTCCGGAACCGCGGAACCGGGGCACCACTAGTGGTTTGGTTCTGCAGGAGTCCTCTACAATCCCTTCATACGTCCATATGCTTTGACGTCTTATTTTGTATTTTTTTATTTGTTTTAATACATTTTCCTTTCTTTGTTTTATTTTTTTTTTCCATATCTATCTATATCTATCTGTATCTATATTTTTGGCACTTGATCGTATTGCTTGGCACCTAGGACTGCAAAATCAACCAATTAAACACAAGAAAATAATTAATAATGAACAAACACGCCATGAAAAATTTACTAAGTGTTGTGAATTATTTCAGCATATGCATTTATAATGCGATGATTTTGGAATGTACCTATTACTTGCATTTAGCAACTAATTAAATTAGTATTTATTTTTCATTACAATAATTTAGTAACGGATTGGAAAATAAAAAATAAAATTCCTAACATTCATCTTACAAACTAATTTATTTCCATAATTCAATATATATATATATTTTTGGAAGTTTCTTCTTGACGGTAAAACATAAGCCACTATGAAATTCGCCTTTTAAGTTTTAATAATAATATATAGAGAGACTATAAAAAAATTATTGAATTACATTGAACAACTAATAAAAAATCACAAGACTATATATGCAGCAATGCACGTAAGAAATATTACGTGCTAAATTAAAAGCATGGATGATAGTTCATCCAAAGTGAAACATATATGATCATAGAACTTTTGATTTACTTAATTTCAGCACGGTCGATGAGGTTGACGATGAAGCATAATAATGACAATTATCTATCTAGTTTAGTTGGTATATCTTACTTGTGTAAAAGTGAGAGGCACGATAATACCTCCTCCTCCACAGGGACGGACTTATGTGTTATATGAAGCCCCCAAACTTGAGAAATGAATATGTTTTTGTAGTTGTGTTATCGAGTATTTATATATTAGTCCTTCTCGTGTATTGAATAAATGAAAAGGAGATGGGGTTATTGGCAAATACCAAAGTAGATGAGGTCTCCAATAAATTTACTCTGTTGAGTTGTAAATATTAATTCCTTTTGTTGTCGGTCTGGATCCCTCGTTATACAATGGTGTTACACGTTGTGTTACATTACTTGGATTATTGACAAGTGTACAATTCAATGGAGATAAATCCTGTCCCAGTAAAGAAATATTCTACATAATTAATCTCCCTTGACTTGTACACTTGTCAATAATCCAAGTAATGTAATACAATGTGTAACAAGGGATCCGGAATGTTTTGTTGTACTATAAATTATACTTTCTTGCGTATTTCCTTGCACTATAAAATATACTTCCTTATGCAATATATTATACTTTGTTTTCCTATGAATTATTCTTCCAAGCACTGTAAATTATACATCCTTTAAATCAGCAATATTGCTTTAAAAAACAATACATAATGCTAGATGATTTTACACAAAAGCCGAGTACAAATGTTTCTTTAAATATTTACTTGCAGTAACAGTTGTCCAAATATATGATGTAAGAAAACAAATACTTACTTTCCATCCACATCAGCCTATATCGTGTTCCTCTTGCCACCTAGCGTGTTTACCTTTGGAGCTCTTAACTTGTTAAGGTGTGTGAGTTCCAAACCATTTTGCATTACACCACGTGCAGCTTCAACATTCATGTTGTCGTCAAACTAAATTGGGATGGAACCCAACCAATCGACATTCAATAAGCCAACAACAAATAACACTAGGAACAAAATAACCCAACACCATCGCCTTATTTCCAAAGTAAAAGCTTTATTTTATCTAAAGCTTGGCATGGCAAATGTAACTATCACATTACATTATCATAGAACAAAAGAAAACATACATTGTTCATTCTCGCACCCATCAGGGTAAGATTCTCAACTCTTCTTAGATTGTTGCATTACACAATTCACAAGGATGATTTACTACTCAAGGAAGAAAATATAATTTTACAATTTACAATGTCAAAAAGTACAATTTACAGTGAAATGAAGTATAATTTACAGCTGAAGGAAATTGGGGATTACTAAACCCTAAATGGATTAATTTAGAGCGCAAACAAATATATTTTACAGTGCAAGGAAGTGTAAGTATACATAGAATATCATTTACCACGTGAGAAATTCCGAAAACCGAATCTGGTCGAGATGAAATCTATACCAGTAGCGCTACTCCTAAATTCCTACATAATTAAACACCAATTCACTAATTATTCACGATTAAACAAAATCACCACAGAAACATGAGCTAGATTAACAATCACCACAAAAAATAATCATAATCCACACCACGAAAGTAAAGTTAGGAGCCTATGAACACACTAAGTAAGTCTGATATCCAAGATGGAGGGCTGGAGGAGAGTCCAAGAATTTCGGCGTAACGAGCAATTCACGCGTTCCGCTGACAGGATATGTAGTCAAATGGAATACATATATCAATATTATATTTGTCTAAGGATTAAAAGTGAGTGGAGATATCCTATGAGATAAAAGATCCTGGGCGATAGATAGTTTCCCTTTTCAACTATGAGAGAATAAAAAATAAATATTATTATACATTATATACTAAACCTATCATGAGAAAGATATCAATATGATAAATCTAAATCTGATAAGAAATCTAGTTGATACATGATATATATAAAAACACGTCTAATCAAATAAGCTGCACATTGAGTTAAAAGCAGCGATGGGCGGCGACATGGAGCAATATAGGGAGGGCGATGATGTGGAAGCTCCACCAGCAATGGCAGACGACGAAAACAACCTGGAGGAGCCCCTATTGGAAAATTCAGGCGAAATCAGGTTGGAGGTGCCTCTATTAGAAAATTTAACGACCCCGGAAAGAAGTAGTTCTAGCATTGTGCAGATTGTTAGGGCTACCAGATCTGATGTGTTGATCGTTTGCTTTTTCCTTCTTACTTTATTTTTTATTGCTGTTTTCTTTTTCATCCTTAAAGTTAAGGATGGTTTTCATCCTTAAAGTTTAGGACGGTCACCTCATGGAGGCAAACCAATATTCATGTGTTATTTATGAATTGATTGATCGTGCAAAGAGTTTCCAAGTTCAAGAGCTCCTAAATGCATTCTTCGGAGTTTAGATTTGCGAAATTTAGACAAAAATGAAAAAGAAATTCGATTACTTAATTTGTTAATTTTAAAGACTAATTTTGTCAGGTTAGTTCTTGATTTCGGAGTTCAAAACTCCAATTACTCTTAGTTTAGCTAGGGTTTTCAATTTAATTTAGAAATATTAGATCAGGATATGACACTTTTAATTTGTATGGGTACTTTGTTCTTTTGGATTTTCTCGTGACGAAGAAATATGTAATTCGCATATATGTAAATTAGATTTTCTTATCAACTTCTTATCACTTACACTTTATCAGTTCAATCTTCGTGTATCATTATGGAGTTTATTAGTTTTTATTTTTTTCTTCAATTTCTATCTCTTATAATTTATCTTAATTTCATAGGTATCAATTAAGATTGATTGTGTTTATAATTATTTATATATGTTACTTTTTGCTTATAATGAATTTCTCTGAATGACTCGGAATTTCCGCCATCTCTATGCGCGACGTGTTTTCCTTGGCCATTTCGCATTCTCCTTCAACTCTCTTGAAATCTGCCATTAAACTCAGCTCGGCGATCTGTAGATCATCACTGCTGCAGCATATTATATATATTATCTGCACAACATCGTGACCATCTCCCACAAATATTTCAATTTCAACCCCCCATTCAGCTAAATTGGCTATGAGAAATGTTAGTTTCACCAAGGCCTCTTCCCAAGCAAATCAGCAGTATTAGTGTCTAGGTTGATGGTAGAAGGTCCTCTCATCTTCAACCGTGCATCGTCAGAAAATCCAGTGATCACGTTAACAACATGTCTGTTTTAAGCAACCATGAATCAATACCTTTCACAAAGTCGCCGATGTTTTCAGCCACAAATTTGTGAAGATGTTCACCGCCCTGATAAGGCGGATGAGGATTGTTACAACCAACCAAGTGGATGCACCGATGACTATGGTGATAAACATTGTCTGCGCCAACTTCAGGACTTCATTCGATCAACCCAGCCCGACCCATCTCATTAGTGGTCCTGGGCCGGCTCGACCTACTTGACAATGCTATTCCCAACGTTGCAAATGAATCGAGCTACTTGTAAAAGACTTAGATCTCGACTCAATAAAAACTCATTCAAACTTGTTTAGTGAAGCTCGTTAATTAAATGAGTCAAATTTGAAATTTGTAGCATTCGACTTGTAATCTCGTTAACAAAAAGTAGTACGAAATATAAAATTTAATTTTGTAAAACTTTGATTTTTATTCTTTAGTCAATGATAAATAGAATAATCCTTTTAATTAAATTTATTTTTTTATAAGAAAAGATTGAATTTGGGTAAATGTAATATTTTTTTGTTTAAATTGATTTATTTTTTTAAAAAAATAATAATTATTTAAATTTAATTTTATATTTAAAAAGTTTGATAAGACTCTATTAAATTTATGAATATCTAAATATTTAATAATAAAGTTCGAAACTTAACTCAATAATAAACAAATAAAATTTGAGCACAAAAATAATCCATTCAATTACAAACCAGCTCCCATTAACCTTGAAAAATTTGGGGTTTGACTAAAAAGAAAAGGATAAGAGTTTTCGTTTGAATAATTCCAATGATATTTAGGATTCCAACAAGTCTTGGGGGGGAAAAAAAAAACTGGAAACATTTGGGAGTGTCAACGGTGAGTTCACGCTTGACACTATCTTGAAATTTGGATCTGAGGTAATTTTCAATTTGTTTTTGTTCAAATGTATAAAAATTAAGTAAAATCCACGTGCAATATATTTGAATGGGTGAGTCAACTGGTGTTGGTTCCAAATCAGAGTATAAAATAATTTGTGGAATTAAATTTAGGGTCCATGATTAATAACTGACTTATCCAAGTCAATTATGCTTAATAAAACTTTTATTGTCTAGTAGTTTTAGGTCAGTTTTTCGATTATACAGGTCAGCTCAACTGATAGGTTTAAGATCAGTTTGTTAAGAGATAAAATATTGAAAGCAATAAAGTACACGATATTAATAGAGGTTCGACAAATAATCCTACGTCCTCTCTTCCTTTCTGAATTGAAGGGAATTCCAGTATTAACTTAAAGCTTTCGGTGATTTAGCATGGATCACAATAAGCTAATCTTTTCAGTCATCAACTTTACGGCACAAACACTCAGGCACTGCGCAAGACGGAATGACGATCCTCCTGAAATATGCTCTACGTCCTTCGCTGGTTGAATGTTTGAATTTTCTTCAAGAATTTATTAGGGTTTTCTCAAACAAGGTCTAGGGTTCTCGGAAACCATAAGAATTGCAGATTCCGGTTTATAAAGTCATCGGAAGACATACTCCTCGTGAAGTTTCACGATGAGCAGTTGAGAGCAAGAGAGCTTTTAGCACAAGAGAGTTTCAAATTGTGGGAGTTTTAGTAGTAAATACCATGGTATTCATAGGCATCTCTTGAAATATAGTCGTTGCGGGTGGTTGAGGTCTTACATGGACCGTGCGTCACTTTCAGCTCCGTACTATACTTTCTGGATGAACATGTTAACGTTAGACACATGTTGACCTGCTTTTCTGACATTCCTCAATTTTATGTACTTTTCTCCTTGTTGTCCGCTGGATAATGCTGACTAGGACAAGCTGACTTTGAAACCTAGGATGTGAGTCCGAGGAGGATCTCCGTTCAGAATATTTTGTGAACTGATTTGACTATCTACTCTTAGCTCTCAATTTTCTTTCTTAAAAACTGGGTACGTTACAGCTGAGTTAGTTTCCTCCTCAAACTGATAATTCTTCCATCTCAGAATTGGATCAGTTTCCTCATGAAACTAATAGTTCTGGATCATCAGAGCTGAGTCTTCAACTTTAGTTTTGGTTTCCCTTGAACTAATAAGTTGAGTCAATTTTGGATCCTCAGAACTGATTTCCTTCTCAATTCTAGTTCTCCATTAATCTGATCCTTCTGTCTTGAACAAATCTTCAGATTTAGTCTTCAGTTCTTGATCACTCTTTTACCGACGTGATAATCCCGCAAGTGTACGTGTCGTTTGTAATAGAAAAGCAAGCAAGAGTATCCTATCCACGAGGATCAAAATAATAGAACTACAAGAAAATACTAGCGCCATTTTTACACTATTATTTAGGAGGATCATGAATTGAAATTGATTTTTAGATAAACAAAATATTAAAACCAAAGAGTTATGAAGCACACAAGAGAAGAAAAACTTGGTGGGAAAAATAGGATTTAGGATTCTTAAATTGCACTTAGAATATAATTGTTCAATTTAGCTTCAAGAAACCAATTTAATCTTCCTTAAATGGATAATCACCAACTAAACATAATAACTCGATCAAGTTTATCATGCACACAAACACTTAAGCCCAAAATTCGAATCAAAAGCAAATGAGATTAAACGGTTAGATATCTTATCCTACATTACTTATGCATTTTGTCAAATAACATAATCAACATATTATCAAATGACCAAATAAATCACAATTAACCCTTATTGTCATAGAAATGTTAATTATGATTATCAAACGAAAAACAAAGACTAGATGAACTTTAAGGAAGAATGCACCATTAAAGCATAAAATAAACAATTTATTTAAGCAATTATTTACAAATCCTAAATCCCACAAGAAATCACACAAAAATGATGAAAAATAAATTTCCAACCATAGAATTCAAACGAAAACATAAGTAAATAGAGAAAAGAAAGCGAGCCCGTTGAAAAACTACGATTAGATTGATTTATCGATGCTTGTACAATGATTTCTTGTCTACCAATCTCCTTCTCCAAGTGTTTCTCCTTCAAAACTCCATAGAAAACTAGAATATAACCACCACAATTCAAAATATAAGTGTTTAAAAACAAGGAAGTTCGGAATTTGCAAACTAGTCCAAAAACTACGCCGATCCGCGGCCGTACCGCCAATTATGGCGTTTGATATCGGTAAATGAACTAAAAAAGCTCATCCTGACGCAGCCCGCGGTGCCGACCACGACACCAACTGTGGCAAAATGCCTTGTTCACAACTTTTTGTTGCCAAGTCTGCCGGAACGCGGTCGAATCTCTCTTTTTTGCACCTTACCATGGTTTTCTTCACTTTGTTCAATTTCTTGACCATTTGGCTCGACCAATTCATGTTTCAAGATTATTTTTAAGTTGTCACCATAGCGTTCGTGCTCTGTTTACCTTGCGAACACGATTTTCATTAAAAACACGAATCAAATTTATGCAATATCTTAACAATCATGTTTTGATTACAATAGAGCACAACTAACAAAAAGTGACACAACTCATACAAAACTAAACATAAAAACAATCCGAAATACTCTTAATAATCATGCAAAACGAGTAGTTATTAGTTCTTCAAACTGACTTACTATTATGAATTTCTATACACATTTTACAAGTCATAACTTGATCAAATTAACCTTAAGGATTTAATCATAACTAACAATATTCCTAACAACTGGAATATAAGAATTTAAATATATTATTAATTATATTTGTCTTAAGATTGAAAGAAGGGATATAGCATGAGGCAAATATCTTGGACGTTAGATAGTTTGTGATATACATTCTAGCTAGTTTTTCCTTTTCAAATAGGGAAAATAAGGTCATTTATCCTCAATTTGCCTAATTAGGGGATTTTATCCCACTGTTTAAAAGTTAAGAGATCTTATCCCACAATTTAATTTCATTATCGTATTTTACCCTTTGTATTGACGGTGTTAGTTCGATGCCCAATCACACATTAAACCACACGACATAAGAAAGAAAAAATCACAATGCAATTATCTTTATCTTTATAATTTATAATTAAATATTTATATTTATTCTTTATTTCTAATTAGAAATTAAAAAAAAAAAACAATCAACAAATCCCTTCGTCTCTCCGCCACCACACCCCACTTCTTCTCCCTTCCAAAATATTTCATTTGGCATCTCTACTCTCCATTTCATCAACAAATGCTCAGACACTCGCGACTTAACCATCGCTGTCGTCCCTCCTTTCTTTGATGGTCATATCTCTTGTTGCAGCTTCACTTTCCCCACAGGTACGCAATACCAACCCCTCTGTGGAATCAAAAGCTTGCTTTAACACAAAATTCAGATTACAGTTTGAAAATTTGCATTTAATATTATTTTTTGTGGATTCTATTTCTATTCTTCCTTTAATTTGTCTCTTCTAACTTGAACTTTGAATGTTCTTGATCGTTTTTTGAATCTTTTCAAAGGAATTTGACTCCTTTGATCTTCTTGAACTTGAATTGATCTTTGATAACATTGATTTGGAGGGCTTTCACCTTGTTTCTGAATCAAACATTGTTTTTGATGAAGAACTAGTCATCGTTCTTCGTGATCTTGAACTTTGATCTTCATCTTCAAGGGTGAATGCTTGATAATGTTTCTCCAAGAATCGCAGACTTCGATTTTGGATCAAACGCCATTTTTTCTTGATTTTGGACGAAGATTGCGAAGAACACCTTGAAGTTTGTTTGAACGCCATTAATGCCTTGAGAGAGATTTTCTTTCTTCAAATTTGGGAGTCTTTTAGACAGTTAATACTCATATCACGGAGTCCATCAATTTTTTCTTGAATTTTGGACATTTTAGACTTGTGTTGAGGAGTTCTTCAAAATTTGGACAGTTTACACTCGTGTCAAAGAGCTCTTTAATTGGAACTTGAATTTCAGACAATTTAAACTCAAGTCAAGGAGTTCTTGAATTTGATCTTGCATTTTGAAAAGTCTAAACTCAACGTCGAAGAGTTCATGAGCTTGATTTAAATTTCAGACAATTTATACTCGTGCAAGTAGTTTTTCAATCTGGCCTTGATTTTTATTTGGTTTTGAGTTGGTCTTTTTATGTCTTGGGCCTCTTGAAATTTTTATTCTTGGTCCAGTTGGGTACTTCATGCGACCGAGCTTTCCAAATTGGGTAGTTTTATTTGAAACCCCCATTTTATTCTTTAAAACCCCATATTTTAATTAAATATAGCTGTTATAGGAATCAACATTTTTTCCGTCTTATACAATCAAAATTATTATATAACCAGTTGGAGTTGGAGAGCGTTGATTACTCTAAGTCTTAGTACAACACTGGTGCCCAGGGTTTGGTGGTCTTCATATCTTTCTGCTTTCATCTAATCAACAATGTTGAACATCCGATCTCACCGTCGATGCAAGTGCTGATTATATTCTCGCTCAGTATCTGAAATGACAACCTGAACAGACGCGCTGTTGCCGATTAGATTGCGTGCATGCCGATTCGCCAGAAAACATTAACAAGAGGCGCTATGTGATAAGGGCATCTCAATTTGGGGCAGATATAAGAGGACAAAAATGTCTATTTCTATAATGATTATTTAGATTAAAATTGGGGGTCTATAAAGTAAAATGGGGCTCCAAATGAAATTACCCAATTTTATTTGAATAACAACCCAATCCTTGTGTCTAATCAAGATCAATTCGCAAATGCCGAATCAAATGAATTTTGCTTTTTGATTGGATTAATTTCTCAACTTCGCAAATTGGTTTATCGAGATATATTCCACCAATTATGATTTATTGAAGGAAGCGGCCCAACATAAGAGTTGCAAATCCAATCCCAATAAACTTGATATAGTAGAAGGAATTAAAATGCAGCGAAAACAACGCATTTGCACTTTCCAACGAGTTTGGTTTAATCTGTTGATCTTCAATTAAAGCAGCAGCATAACATAATTTTTGCATGCAATTTAAGTCAATCTAAGCTGAGCCACTACGTGATTAATTCATCATAATCATAATTACAGTGTACAATCAGATAAGGGAGACTCAGAATAACGCTTTATCTTCCTCTCCCACTCAGCTAGTATCTCTTGTTTTATTTTACAATTTTGATTTATCTAAGATAATATAGTGTTATTCCTTGTAAAATCCCTTCATGAAGCAGACATGTCTGAGCAGAACCGGACAGCTCGACGGTGAGTTTTGCTAAAATCTTGTATCTTATCTGTTCCAAAATGCAACGGTTTGAGGGTTTTTTTTCCTTCTTCCTTTTGGTCGAAGTTGTACTGGATTGGATTGGTAAAGTAGCTTCTCTTATTGCTTTCCTCCTTTCTTTCTTCCCTCTTTTGCCGTGGTTCTTTTTTTTGACATGCTCGCTGATTTTCCTTTTTTATTTTTAGCAGCAGTGTGAGTCAGAGCAGCTCTATGCTTCCTGAGGTAGACCTTCCTTCTTGGCTACTGCAATTCTTGAATCATAGACAACCCCTTTGAGGTAACCCTTCGCTTTTTGCTGCAATGGAGGAAGTAATTTTCTTGAAAGCACTCTTTGAGATTCTTCTTCGACAGAAATATCACAAAGTTAGTGGAGGTTTGGTATGATTCTCTCTTTTTGCGCGCTTTTTCTCTGATCTTCTACTTTGTTATTATTATTAATTTTTTGTGATTTTCTGTCTTTTTTCATTAAAGCAATATGAAGGACAGTTGAACCATTCTACTGCTTGTGTGAATTTCCCATTTTCAAGTACAGGGGCAATGGGCTCTCCAGAGTTTGCCATCCTTTCCCTGCTGTTGGGAATGTTGTGCCTTTGAGTTTGACATGATGGTGTTGCTACAGCCACCCTTTACCCACGTGATACCAGAACTCACTTGATAGCACAAGGGGACTTAAAGCTCCTACTCTCGACCCATTATTTGAACCAAAGAGCTGTTGACATGTCCTTTTGCATCTCATATTTGTGCTCCATTCATGGACATTCATTCTGCCTCTTCTTTTTTAATGGATTGCAACTGACTTCCTGTCTTGA
>AYJT01031614.1:0-15344 GCA_001278415.1 Ocimum tenuiflorum | reverse complement strand
TCTATCACCGGATTTAGTGCCATGTGTTGTGTTTGGTTGTGAGTTAAAAAAGATTTCTGAGGAATGTTATACTATCTACTTAGAGAACTTTTAAGGTCTTGATATATAGTTATCTGTTCTTACCTACGATATTTTTTGTATATTGTAACGTTGGATGAACTCAGATCAACCAATGATGAAAGCTGTTGGGTTTGTATTATTTTTGTGTTCAGCATAATTGTGTTACAACCTTTTTCACTCACAGTTAGTGATAGCATAAATTATCAGACAACATCCTTGGTAATGTTGGACAAAAGTTCAGTGTGTTGTAATCTTATTCCCCAGTAGACGGCGATTTCTCTGAATTATATTCAAACTCTTGTGGCATTGTTTGAAAGGCTTCTTTTTATCATCCTCTCAGCATAGTAAGATGAGAATTATTAAAATACATAATAAAAGAGTATTCCTAGGTCTCAAGATGAGGATCGGCCTTCCATGTTCCTATCTTTGTAATCGGATACATTCATTTTGAGAGGAAAGCATCGATCTGAAAATTTAATACCACCATCCGTTTTGGAGTTGCTTCAAGCATTTCAATAGTCTTGTTAACGTTCCAGTTTCACGCTCATTTTCTTACAATTTTGTTTTTACGGCGAGAAAATTATTATGGTGTGGAACAGAAGGGAGCTCATTTTTGCGTGATAAATTTGCTGAAGATTACAACTCGAGAATTTGTGATTTTATAGTGCGAGGAGGGAACTTTGGAATCCGAAACATGATTGTGTTTTCAGTATAGAATATGTTATGTGTGACACATAATATAACACATGGTGTAAAGGCCAAGGTGGGTAGCAGCACTATTTCGGTAAGTTTGTCTTTTTTCTTTTTTTCTTTTTTTTTGAGAGGACTATTTCGGTAAGATTCTTTGATATTGTGAGATTTATTCTTAGGGTTAACTAGGTAATGCTGTGACGTATATATAATATAATTCGAAGAAAGTATTATTTATCCACGAAAATATGGTCATTTGACTTGAGATCGTCCAACTACTTGGGAAAATCGATTGATCAGTTTTAATTTCTTACGTGTCACCAGGAAACGTAGTAATAACTTTGGTGATAATATAAATGCAAATTTTAATAATACGAAAAACAACTTCAAATATTTGGAACAGAATTCCTCTAACAAAAGTGAAATCGTCAGAAAAAGAAAGAATTATAAAGTGTTAAAGTAGATGAGATTTATACAAAGGAATATACACATCCAACAACATAATCCTTGTCGATACAATTTGCCGAAACGCAAGCAGATGACATGTCATCGAAAGGTTTAGAAATCACGGAAGCTCATTTTGGGATCTTGCTGCTTCCTGTTGCCCTTTCCCCTTCCTCTTCGCCCTCTTCCCCGGCCTCTTCCTCTGTGCCTGAAAAAAGACTTCCCATGCTTCATCTCCACCAGTGAATGCAGCAACTCATCACACAGAATGCAGCCAACATGTAAGGTAGCTCCATCCTTCAAAGGGGTAGTCTTCTTATTGAAGTCTACCTCTAAGATAGTGGAGTCACAATTAGGGCAATGATCCTTAGTCGTGGAGATCCTATGCGCGCCCTCAGGAAGGGAAACGAGACAGTTGCACATATTGCAATAAAGCCTCCATTTGGGGGCACTGACTGGGTCGAGAACAAGCGTGCCGTCACACTCTGGGCAAGCACACACACCTTGGGATATCATAGAATGCTGGCATGTAGGGTGTGGGCAGAGGAAGCATGGCATGCCAGCTCCTTTTCCCAACTGGACAGCACTACCGGTTTTACTTGCACCGTATAGATCGATCCCTTCAAATGGAGGACTGTTGTAACAGTAAGGGCAGAAGGGAAAGGATTTCCCCTCTGGACCGGGCAGCGAGAATATCAAAAGCTCAAAGTTATCCAAAGGGCAGGTTAGTTCCTTGTACAGCTGCAGTGACACAAAATTATTTTATTTATAATATGGGTTAATTACATGTACATTGGGCATCTCAGGAGGGCAAAGGGGAAATGAAACATTACAGATCAAACAAAAAGACGATGAAGAAGATACATTTATATGAAGTTATATTAAAATTATCCAAGTTTAGAGCCTTTATTTGATACCGAGGCTTAATACTTTGCATGCATTGAATCAAACCTATGAGAAGAAAATTTGACATTACACAGAGAAATTCTTCATTAGTTCCATTTAATAAAAGATACTCCCATCTATGTGCAAAAATTCGAGTCTTCATTTGTTATATTTCAAATAACGTGGTAGTTTTTGAAACAATCCAAAGTTCGAGATAGAAACGGATATCTTCCCCAATAAAAATGGTAACTAATATATGGATCTCGATGTCATAATGTGATTACCTTGATTGTACCTCTCTGAGGAGTATAATAAATTTCTTCACATGTTCCACAATATAATCGTGATGGCTGGGAAGGTATGAGCTTCATGTACCGTAAACATTTGCCACATTTGCTAAGTACACGTCCAGAGTCTGAGAGTGGAGAAAATTCTGCTTCAAATAAAGCATCCATGTTTTCAATCTACATAACAGGAAGCGTAGTTTCAGGAAGAGTACAAAGTCATCTAAAGAGAATACAGGATATGAAACAAATTATATTAAAGACCACTATTCCATCCACAATCTCTTCATTTCACTAATTCTCTATTACTGTGCAAAGATCATGTCTTTTGCTATCTAACTTATAAAATATACCTTTTCATATATTTATAAGAAGCAATCAACAAACACTAAATAGATATTACTTGCAAGCATCAATTTCAAGTCTGTTTTTATAATTTTTACCCAAAAAAGTAACATTTTCGTACCAAAAATTTTCAGATTAGCACTGAGTTTATGACTGTCAAATTACATGAGGCGACGTTTATGACAAACACTAATTCTCATATTACTCATCTACTAGCAAGATTGGGTGAGCTAGATAAAGCTTTACCAAACAAACAAAATTCACTCACATTTACAGACTATCAAAACTTTTTAGTTTACAGAGCAGGTGTCGAAATGGTGCAAAGGAGTATCCTATTGATTTTATAACGAGAGACGTAGATATATTTCCATTCAGTCATATCCTAACTAATCTGAGAATTATATCTTTCCACTGATGTGTTGCATACTTTCTGTAATGTATATGCCATTTTTATTTGCACTTGGAATACTATCGAATTAATTTGTCAGGTCTTAGCGACATAATAGTTTCTAATGTAGTTGTCAAGAAAAGAGAACGAGAGAAATATTAATTCATGAAGCTGTCATTTTGTAAGAAAAACAATAAAACCACAGGAGATGTCCTAATTAAACAGATTATCTACAAAATGACTTAGAGCTTTCTAATAAAAAAACCTAGGAATGACATATATATCTGATATCATAGATTGTCCACCTTTCCAGTGTCAAAAAAGAAAAACAACAACTTTTGGGCTCGGGGGAGGCCTTTCCATGGAAAAAAATACAGAAGGCAGAATATGTGCTAAGGAAGGATAGTACAAACTACATGCTTCTCACTAAAATAAAAGAAACTACACGGCTATCATTACCTGGTTGACAAAGTAGGTAAACTTCCTTTTAAATTGCTCTATCACATGCTGCACGACTAAAGAATGGTTTGCTTGACCTTTAGCAACTAGGGTAATTTGATGCTCAATGAAACTTCGAATATCAGGCAAACAGAGATCTGGATCTATACACTGGTAGCCTCTTATTAAGCTGATACCCAGAGCAGTAGGAACTAATCTCCTTCCAGCTTGTACCTGCGCTTTAAACATAGACAAACAACACGGGCTTGCTCATCATTTCTGCCACATCAAATATATAGCTAAAAGACAAAAAAAAAATCTATATTTCTTTTACTCTTTATTTATCATTTTAATTTTCTAGGAGAAGGGCTCAGGATGTTTTGAAGAAGGAAGCTAGTTCATGTGCTCCAAATTTGTTAGAAACAGTAAATCAAGATTACAAACCTGTACATAATTGCGCTCACATATGTTGTTAATATGTACAGGAATGGACGCATCTGTTCCTATTCCATTCTTTTCCATCAAGGAGATAGCTTCACTTTCAGTAAGGTAATCTGGAGGTTGTGTACTCCCCTAAAAGTTCATAGATAATGGTCGCAAGCAAGGAAAGACAAAATTCTGTCAGACAGAAGTAAAAAAATTGTCATATTGGCATAGGTATCAGCTAAGAAGTTCAATATATATAGATGAGTAGTTTTAAAAGGGTCTTGGTTCTGCCTAAAAAATATTTTTGGGTCACAACAAATATCATAAATACTTAATCCAACACATATAAACCTCGCATACAATAATGAACTTTTTTTCTTGATGTTACTTACCAAAGAACAATGGGTCAGTTGGCCTTTTTCGCAAGAAATATCCTCTGATGAAAAAGCTTAATAGTATGCAGAAACACCACAAATTAATATTTTGCCTTCTCTTTAAATTAATGTTTCCAGCAGAGTCAAGGTCAGTATAGTAGGTCACCAACATTTTTCAGTTTCTTAATGAACACATGATTTTAATAAGCAGATTAAACGAAACAGCATCAGTTGTTCATGTACCAAAAGAAAGTAAACTAGGCATATAAATCTAGAGGTAACTAACTAGCCCGTGATGCCAGTGGTCAATACCTCTTCTACTTCAACTCGCAAAATGTCTAATTTTTGCCCTTCAGTAAACTCAGGAATATTTTTCTCACTCACTGCCAACCATGGCATAATGGATGTGAATCCTTTGACTGTGACATGCTGCCCAACACAGTGGAATGATTCTCTGCTAGATTCAAATTTAATTGTTTTGGTGGTATATTTGCAATCAGGTGAAAGGGTTCCCAGAAAATGTTGGCACACATATTGGTAGAGGTTCCACGCATCATGCCCTAGCATATCCTCTGAAGCTGAACTCATTGGAGTTATTGGAGGATGATCACCTGCATCAGTTCCAGATCGTGGCTTATGATAGCCCTCAGACAGAAGCAGTTGCACATAATCACCAAATACAGGATTCCTGGCAAGTGCTCCAAGAGTGCCTTTGTAATCAAATGAAGATGGGTATGCAGTGCTCTCTGTTCGGGGATAGCTACAGTAGCACAAACATGAAACAACAAATTCCAAACAAACAATTGCAAATTAGGATCTAAAATAGATAGACCATAAAACAGTGATCACATTTTAGGATCACTGTCATCACAATTTTTTTCGCTTAAACTTTTAAAAAGATGTGTCCAGAAATGTTCCTCACTGCTGCAACTGTGCAGAAGGAATACTAGAATGATACTAGCTGATCATAATGTTTGCTAATAACACATATATTGTTCTGCACAAATTTATAGAACTTGCTACCCGGTGGCCATGCGGTGAACATGACCACTGGTTCCCCACTGATTAATGTTTGAATTTATTTCGAAGCTGTATATTTATATCCAACATCTTTCTGTTGGGTGAAGGTTTTCTAGAAGACATTAGCATAATGTTAGACTAATTTTGACTATTAGTATACATTAAATCATTTAACTCCTTTTGGAACAGATGGGGAAAAATAATAAAATTGAAATGGCCCGTAGGCAAGGAACTTAAACGGGCATTCTTGCCTAAACTGATGTTCAAAACTTTGCCGCAGAATGAAGATGCTTTGACTGTTTCCACAAAAGATATATCAGAAATGAAATCTTAAATAATACTTGGAAACTAAACTCCAAACAATTTCTTGATAAAAGCCTGTTCATGTCCTGATGCATGATTAGAAAAAAACAGATAAAATGAAAAGAAAATACATTGACCATTACATGGGTTTCATTTTCTGGTATTTTGTGATTCGTTATAGAGAAGATCCTGCCAAATATATGTCTAATAGAGACGGAGTGATATGATCCCAAACCTGATATAACCTTGGGTATATAAACGCTCAGCCAATTGCATGGCCAGCTGTGGCCCAAAGCCCAGAGAACTTGAAGCTACCTGAAGTAGTCAAGATACAACATCAAAGTTTTATATTCCTTTCTTATATTAAGATTTCGAACTGAACATTCAAATCAATCAAAATTAGAATGCATGACTATGGATCACTGTTAATATAGCAAGTATGTGATATTATCTTAATTGAACTATATGATTTCTTCAATAATGTATTTCTCCAGCCTGTAAGACCTCTCTTTCACACACACCCACAGATATACATAAAAGTTTCGGTTTGCACAACTTGGAAAGTTCTTGAGGCTTCACCATTTTCAACTACTTCATCCCTTAACTTGAGACATGGAACTCCACACCAACGCAATAACACCTTTCTTCAACAATGATATTTGGTTCAAATTCGTGTGCTTCAAATATTACCTAGGCTTCTCTCCTTTTTGTGTCCTTTATTCTCTTAAAGATTTAGACTGATATTGTGGGGGCATCTATTGGTTAAAATGAGATTGAGGTTGAATTTCATAAACAAGAGCAGGGAAACGGCAAATAAAATATGCTGAGTACGAGGAAAATAATCCAACCAATAGGAAATTTAGTACATATAAATAACGAAAGAGCATTATCTTACCTTCAGAAGTTTCACTGTGTTGAGACCAATGGGGCGACCTTTTGACTCTTGTTTTTCTGATATACCAATAACTTTCATCATTCCATCCTTTTTTACTATGTTTTGGAACATAAGTGCCACCTGTAGATAGTGAAAGCAACATCTATTTAAGCATGAGTGTTCTACACTGGAAGATTACGCAGATTTCAAGGAAAAAGACCTTACATCCGAATCAAATAGCCTACGGCGCTCCCATTGCAATTTGAGTTCATAACCTTGGAGTATTATGTAGGGATGCAAGGCCCAAAACTTTTCTGGCTTAAATGTGGTAATATCTAGGTGCCGTTGCACACAAAATCCCAAAGTTGGAGTTTGACATGGCCCATAGCTGAAATTAGAAATGGAATAATTACAGAAATAACTAAGTAACAAATGAATGCCCAACAAGAGGATAGAGTTCATGAAAATTGGCTGCTACCATAAAGTTTGCTGATAACGGAGAAATAAGTGAGAGGAGGATCATGGGTAACAATTACCAACAAAAGTTAAAGGTAGATAAAATAATGGATAATTAAAATGAAGCAACTTCAAACAAAAGTTAAAGGATGCATTTTATTTAGGAAACAGATTATATATATATTAATGCATGACAAATACTTCAAACCTAAGTTCTTTATAAAAAATATCTCAGAAAATAGCATACTAGAATCATCATGGATTATGGAGCCTTAATTTGTTATAAGTAACTAAGCGAAAATATAAGTTTTTGCTGCCTGCAATATAATTACAGTGTACGGAAACCTACATGGGTAGCTTACTCATTGGCTTGCCAAGAATCGAAGAACAGTGACTTTTGGCATTACTGCAAAAAGAATTGAATAGCAAACAGGCTAATGGAGTTTCGAAAAGCCATAACCGCTGATTCCAACAGTGAATCGAGGACAAGCCAACTTAAATACTATTCAGAGCCAACTACGATCCTAGTTCTCCTACGGTCAATATTATGCAAGTTGTTTGTGATAATTTATTTATCTTTCAATTTTCTGCACGGCTGCAATTGCTTGAATGCTATCCATTTCATTGATTTTGAACCTTCACTAATGATACAAAATTTTTCACGTGCTATTATCTAATCCGAGTTAGGTCCTCAGCTTTGTTAAACTAAATCCTCTTTGAGTCTTGCCCATGGGAAATTTTACCACCTCAAAAGCTCCCAAAAAATTTTATATTCCCTTGCTACAGAGTCCATGCCTGCATATAGAGGGCATCGAGTCAACAATTGGTGGGAAGAAGAGCTACTGCTGAAACGGACAAACTTCCACTTGCATGCCTCCACGAAACTTTGTGAAAGGGTGAAGAGATTGAATGAAAATAAAACAACGCTGAATAATAACTCGAAGGAGATCCCTTATACCAAGTGCCTTATACCAAGTGTTCCCAATAATTCAAATCTTCGGAACAAAACAATCCTAACAATACATCTAATACCTAGAAAGAGTAAAAGATATCTATTAACTCTAAAAGATAAAAATAACTACTACTAAACAATCAAACCTAATCCTAATCTGTATATAACAATTAGAGTAATAACTTGGAATAAAAGACCTCTTCCAATCCGATCTCTTCCTCTGTTTATGTGTATCACTTTCCCTTCTCTAATTCTACTTTCACCTTCTCCATGAAGACCTACTAATCTAATGATGGTTTCATTAAAATCTTCTGCTTCTCAACACATCTATCTATGGCCATATGTTAGTCAAGATCATCCTAAAAGCTGAAAATGTGCACATTGAAGGAATTCAACAAATTCTAGAATGTGCACCAGAGTCCTTAAGAAAATTATTAGACAGGGAGAGATACTAACGAAATAACTCGTGAATCAAGGTTTCCATATTTCCCATTGAAAAAGCTCGTCTGAAACCGTGTAAAGGCAACTCCAACTTTGAGATCGATCTCTTGCCGGGCATCCACCGCCAGTGCCTCATTTTTGTTAGGCTCAACAAGGTTATTCATAGCTTTCATAATATCCTTCTCAGTAACAGAGGAAAATCGAGCACGATAAACCTTTTTTCCATCCTTTGACTGGAAGCCAGTGCATTCAATTACTGAAACCAGAGGAAGATTTAAATAAAGAAACAGCACTGTTTCACCGAAACCATAATCCAGGGGTTAAACAGAAAATATAAATATTTTTCTTGTGGTAATTAATCTGTCGTTCTTATGTTATTAATAATCCCAGCAGATTAAGATATAAAAGAAATTGATCATATAATGCCAAATTTTCTCGTCTAGAACATTCTAGCTGGACGGGAGACATGAGACACCACAACTAGACATCAACAATTTGATGTCCAACTGAAATTTGACAACAAAAATTGGATAAGACATAATAAAGTTAAATAAGCAGAAATCACTTTGATCCACTCGTTCAAATTTGCAACTACTTTCAGGAAAACTTTATAGATATCTAACTTTAAGTATGGTTATATATGTATCTCTTTATCTAACTAGTTAAGATTACCTTCAAAACATATATTTTCTCCCTCACGATCACAATCCAACCACAATACTAAGTAACCACAGCCACGAGCTTCTTGGTTCAAATGCCTAACAATATGAGCCTTTATACAAAATCATGTTAGTAATATTACACAAGAAAATTATTAAAAAAATTAAAAATAAGACCAAAAAATCAGAAACCACAAGGATAGCACCCAAACCCAAAAGACAAATTACATGGATGACAGCAAGAATGGGAAAAGTAATTCAAATAAATTTTCTTATTTATAACCCCTTTTATTTTGCCGCTAATAGCCACATTTACCATCTAAATACATATTAGACTTGGTAAAACATATTATATATAATGCTTTATGCACATATAGCAAATCAGAAAGATGAGAAAAACCTTTGGCGTGGATTCTGTTTTAACAGTTGGTGCGTCGAAGAGATCCAACGGATTAGTAGCATTCCAGTCTTGATAACGTCCCGGAAAATCTACACTGGACTTTCAGAAAAAGATAATTTCATAGTTATTTTCATTATTAGAGCAAAGCACAGATAATGATCTCCAAAATGGTCACTGCTCTTTGATAAAATAAGATTGTGTTACAAAGTACAACTGTTCAGTTGATAAATGATAATCCAGTCAAACAAGACATTCCTAGAGAAATAAAAAAATAAAATGAAAGAAAGAAAGGTGTCAGTTTTCCAATTTATGACATATCAATAAAAATGAAACAGCTCACTAGGAATAGGAAGAAATGTGATAAATAATAGTTTCTTTTGAATAAAAATTTAAATTCCACTAAGCTATAATTTATGTCACAAGACTCACAACTCACAACTAAGCAGTTATTTTTATTTTCATTCTACAAAATTTTAGCACTAATTCCATTTTGGGTAAGTCATGTCACATAATTCCTTAAGCCAATACTTCATAAGTCTTAATTGCGTTGGTTTGAGATTTAGATATAGCACCTAATCCCAAGGAAGATCACAGAACCATTGGTTCAGTAAGAAAAGTTGCCGCAATACTCTTCCTCATTTAAAACCAAAATCAAATATAATCAGACTTCAGATTTTGTTAATATCGGGGCTCGCTAGAAACTAGGAAGAACACTATCATGTATCCCCTAAGCGATGAACTTAGAGCTTATTTCTGTTCTCACTGAAACAGTAAGGTTTGGGTGAATAGCTTCTCTTTCTACATTGACCGAGAAACCAATCATAAGTGATGCATGTCTGCTAGGTAGAAGCACAGTCTAGTTTTCCACCCAGCATCGTGAGAACAAAAATGTATTGGCAAGTCATCTTATTAGATAGCAACGAATTGTCCTAAAGGACAAATTTTCAAGTCCAGAATTTGAAAACCTGAAAACATGGCCAATCACTGATGTCACTTTATATAAAACAGGAAAGCCCAGAAACATCCCATCAAACTCATGAACCTCGGTGCTCCCCCTTCGTGTTGACATCTGCAATTAAATAGCCCCGCTACGTCATGCAAGTTTATGGAATATAAGTACGTAACAAAAATAATTTAGAGATGCTGAATTCGAAAATCAGGCAGATAGGGGGTTTTTAGAAGAAGACCAGAGGGCCAATAACAAAGAGAGAAATGCATTCAACATTTCTGCTTTCAGATTGGTAGTCATGTCTATTTGCAGGCCCTAGGTTTTACCAGTCCTCAAACCAACAGAAGTTCCTCTCAATTTTCCAAACAAAGAAATGCTTAGCTTTCCAGCTTGTCAAAGTTACTCATTAGGAAGAAAATAGACAAGAAAATATAGAGATTTGAAGTTTGACATTCCCTTTCATGTTCAAGATACCAAATTACACCGCAGCAGAACTCTACTCAGCAACTACACTTCATTTGCCAAGAAAAATTAGCATACCTAAAAAATGCAACTATAAGCTTGACTCGGTAATAAACGCCACAACCCTTTGTTGAATAGGTAAAGATCCCGCGCTTTTTAAAATGGAAAAATTAAAGTATCCAGAGCATAAACTCAGTCATCATTATGTAGTCAGCAAGCATATGCCAGAGCCCAGAGGATGAAACTCTATAACTTGAATGCATCATTTTCTCATTTGTTTCCTCGTAGAAAAACAAGCTTAAAAACCGGTTACATGATCAAATAAAGAAAATCACCAACTAATCTCAACTAATTCATGTTCAGCATAAACTGCTAAGCATCATATGAAATGCAAATATTATTTATAAAAGAAGAAAAAGAAAGAAAGAAAAGAAATGGCTTACTCGACCACCAGAAAGAACTGAAGCGATTGAAAGAGCAATGCTCGGCTTTTCTGCTACCTGAACTCATTGAAAATTACATCGGCAGAGCAATTAAAAACAACGACATATAAATAAGATCCAGTATAAATAAAGTTTTAATATGAGAAAACAAATACATAATTTTACGGATATTGGACAATTTTTCATTCTTACCATTAGAACTTTGGGAGCCATTTTCGTTTACAGGCAGTGGTTTTGCAGAGGGATGCTGGTAATTTTTTTCAGGGTTGTGTTTCCGGCCGCTCCAACTCATTATAACCCAAATCAAATACTACTGGAGTATCTCCTAAAAAGAAAAAAAAAGTAATATTAATAATAATCATTATGCTGTAATCATCTTACTGAATTTGATAGTTCTCCCCTCAAAAAAAAAAAAAAACAAACAACCAAACAAAAGGAAAAAGAATCAGATAGTTCGATTAGATTTTTCTTTTATTTTTATCCGTATATGATTCATTTTACTAAAGTCAAAAACCTCGTAAATTAATTTAATTATTCTTTATATCTTGTTTTATTTCTTCAATTACATAGTAAGATTACTGATAATAAAAATATATTTTTCTTGATACTATTTTTACTACTACTCAAATTTCTTACTTCTTGTTCTTCTGCAAATTCGATGACTCCATGATTCTGATTAACAATTTTGAATATAACAATATTTATGTTGGTTATGCCTAGTTCAACACAGATAGCTATTTAGTCTAATTGAATCAATAAAATCAAAAGTTAATTTTTTATTAAAATTAAAAAAAAATGTAGGCAAAAACTTTATCTTTATGAATATTAAAAAGTAATAAATAGTAAGGCTTTAGAATACGAATAAAAGTATAGCAAATAAATAATTTTAATATTAAAATTATATGATATCAAGTCCGGTTGGTTTTATTTCAACCGAAATATTATTTTCCGAAACTGAAAGAACACTAGACTAAAAATGATAAAAACCTTATTAAACCAACTTCTTGGTTTAGTTCTTTTTTGCACAACCCTAGTGACGTTCATTTCATTGTATGAAAACAAGATTAGAAATTGTAGCAATGCGTGTGGTTTAGGAAAAGTAGGGTGTTATGACAACATAATAAAACCGCCCTGTTTCATAATTTCATTTAAATGTCATTCTACTTCTACTGGAGATCCCACGATTTGAGTAATCATTTTCATCTGCTACAAATTAATAAATATTTCATTCCATTAGTCTAAATACTGCACTGCGTAGAATCTCAAACTGCAGAGTATAAGCTTATTACACAAGACATTAACTGGCGTAACTAACAAAAGGAAGAAAGTTGAACACGAATCGAGCAGGTGGTGTCATGCATACCGGCGAGTCCACGACGCCAGTGGGGGCGTGTCAGAAGTTCTCCATGTGTAATATTCCATGGGAGAACACCTTTCTCCCTTCACACTCCCGGCCAAACTGGACAGTTGAGTCGTCTCTTCTGGAGTTAATGTAACTGACAGAGCTCCAATATTATCGTTGAAATTCTCCATCTTGGTTGTGCCTGGTATTGGACAAACATCATCTCCTTGGTGATGAACCCAAGCCAATGCTAATTGAGATGGGCTGCAACCTTTGCTTGCACCCATTTCTCTGATCTTTTCATATACCAGCCTGTTCGTTTCAAGATTTTCATCTTGGAACCTAGGAAAAAAGGCCTACCAACCCAGGTTAGCTTATAAATGAGAAAATTAATGCTATAAGTAACAAATATTGACAGACTATTGGCAAAAGGTTATCACAATGAAACTCCAACTAAATAAACATGTCAAGTGAATCAGATATGAAAGACGCTGGAGAAGCAAAACTCCTCAATCAAATATCCAATAATTTGACGATGAAAATATTTCAAGCTATACTCCAAAGCTAGCATTAAGGAGCCAGACAGTATGGAAAAACAAATCACGGGGAGTTATTGTACAATTTTCATAACTAGTTAAATACTCGTCTACCAGGAGATGGCTAATTTGATGTATACCAACCTTACGAATGTCACCATCTGAGGTGTTCTCTAACATTTTGGGACCTAGTGAAAGGAAGCCACGTCCAAGAGGACTATATGGGACGATTCCAATACCTAGTTCTCTGAAATTCATAAGACAAGCCAAAAGACAATTACTCTCCCAAAATCACAGATAACAACAAAATACTTCTCTCAAACCTGCATGTTGGAATCAATTCTTCTTCCACGTCTCTTGACCACAACGACCATTCAATTTGAACAGCGGATATTGGATGAACGGCATGTGCCCTTCTAATGGTTGAAGCAGAGGCCTCTGAAAGGCCAACGAATTTTATTTTTCCTTCTTCAACCAGTTTCTTAAGCTCCCCCATCTAGGAAATCATGCACAAGATTAACATTAGGAAGGAAGACAGCAAAAACGAAACTAATTGAATGGATGGTGCTAATTGTTTCCTTTCTTATCCACATCTGAAGCAACAAGCCTTTAAAGGGAAACACCTGATGGCTATGTGGTCATCAAAACTACGGCTGGACACAGCATAAATATTTCAGTTTCAGATCCCATCATCATATTGTTCACTTCTCAAACACAAGTTATCTTTTTACCACGTTATATTTTTTCTTTATTCTTAATAAGCAGGTTGTATATCATTACAAAAAGTTGCCAACGCATAGAAACCTACGTATTGCAGGAAAGGATATTGATGACTAACTTTGACTTGATTCGTGTTTTAAGCGTACCACATCTTCATCCTCATCTAATGAAGATCTTATTTAAAGCAGTCAAATTAAAAATGAAAAGTTGAAAGAAAGAGAAGAGGGCAAACAGTCCCTCACAAGTCAATGTACCACAAAATAAACCTTCAAATGGAGTCCAACTCACTAAGAATGCAATCACCCCCACAATCAAATTTCAAAGACCGTATCTTCAAGGGCGTACTCACAGTTATTTCAATGGGCACACGAGTGTCAACTCGGTGAACGTAATAGAGATCAATGCAGTCTACGTCAAGGCGCTTCAAGCTTGACTCACAAGCTAGCCTGACATATGTTGGGTCTCCACGTACCTCCATCTTCCCATCCTCATAAGTTCTTGCAAACTTGGAAGCAAGTTGCACTTTTTCCCTCATCCCCCCTTTCAAAGCCTGATCCAAAAGTTAATCCAGGAACATTGTGACTTATTTATCACCAAAGTCCACACAAACGTGTTCCGTGAACGCATCTATCTTAAACTGGAATAATTTGTAAACGAAATATATAGAGTTGTGTGAGGATGGACCACCTCCGGAAAGTCCACCAGTGAGCTCACGATATGTATGCATAGCATGCCAGAATAATTCCGTTATATGTTGAAATTAGGGAAATCCAAGTACAAAAACTTGTCAAAATGCTTATTTGGATAACAGATAAATTTAACGGAAAAAATATGAGCTTCACTTTTTTTGGTACAATATATGAGCGTCACTTTAATTAATTAGTCAATTCATATTACAAGTGATCAATCTAATATAACATATATCCCCCGTCCTGACAGGAAAGTAGAACGAAATTAAACAGCATTAACATGCAATAGCAAGAGTTTACTTTCTTTTTCTTTTTGTTAAAGGGAGGTAACTTACTTTCTTATTCGTTAATCAAAATGATCAAATCGAACATATGACATCGAGATCAAATTCTGATTATCCGAGAAATACTATATTGCATCACAGAGCAGCTATAGCTTCATTCATTTCACAATACCTTAAAATTTTGAACAGATGCAAACCGCAAAATGCAACATACCTTTCCAATTAGGATTTCGTTGGTGTGGGGACCGTAGAAGTCGGAGGTGTCGAGAAAGGTAACTCCGGAGTTAATGGCATGGTGGATGAGTTTGATCATATCGGGCTCAGGCTTGGGCGGGCCGTAGTAGGCAGACATGCCCATGCACCCCAGCCCTTGTTTCGACACCTCCAGCCCCTGCGACCCCAGCTTGATTCTCGGCACATCAACTCCCATTTTTCGGGATTACAGGTTGTCTGTCCACTGACTATTCACACTTAACTGAA
>AYJT01031592.1:0-15541 GCA_001278415.1 Ocimum tenuiflorum | reverse complement strand
AACATAAGCAAAGTTAGCTTTACGTATACCAAAATCCAAAACGTGCATCAGGAAAGGTCCCAGGCGTGGTCTTTGCCTAGCTTCTATCTCAAATCGCCAATAGGTGTCGAGCCGTGTGTGACTCAAGGTTTGGCACACAGTTCGTACGCAGCCTCTGTTCGCCTGCTGCGAGATTTCACGATTTTAGCTTTTAGTTTCACATCTGGGCTCAGAATTGAGTGATTAAAATTGTGTTGGAAATGAAATTCAAAGAACTTTCCAACCATATGTATTAATGAGCAAGATTCCAAGTATAATGAGAGCTTAACCTATTTTAGTAGACCCTTGTTTCAAAAAATTACTCAAAATGCTTGATTTTTGTATGTTTTCACTTATTTTTCCTTCACAAACTTAACAAACACATCAAACACTTATATAAATCAAAATTTATCACTTTAAGGGCATAAAGTCACATTTTCTTCAAAAAATATAAATATAAAAATCATCCCAAACATGAGAAATTTTTTTTTTGTCAATCATATACAACTTGCTACCACCCAAGATACAGAGATTATTGAACTGATGCATAGCTCTCATCCATAGTAAATAAAAGCGATACAAAAGGCATATATATATATATATGTATATATATATATATCAGTTAATCTCTATTAATCTGGATTCAATTAAATCACCGGCATCTTGATTCTTGATAGCAATGAAGTATACGACCAAATTTTAACTATCGAATCCGTTGATTACTTATGAAGTTCAATTAGTCTATAGTATAGCTTAGAGACCCAACTACTGACTTCAAACAAGTTCTTAAATTCAATTTACTTTAATTAACCTAAATTATCTAACAAAAAAATGAAATGCAAATAAAGCACTTAAAGAACTCTTTAAAAATTGAGAACACAAATATCAAATTTCAGACAATCTACTTCTACAATGATCCAATTGATTTAGAATGAAATTTAAACTAATTTAATCCCATCACATGTGAAGCGTTAGTTAAGTTATTCTTAGTCGTTCTAGTTGAGGCACGACATAATGTGGAAATAGAATTGCAATTAAATCCTAGGTTAGGCGTCTAACCAATTTTACTCTTCATAAGATCTACGGATTCACACTCCTACGCAGTTAATTGTTGGCTCGGGCAATTAACAAATTGTATTCTCAATTCACATTTTGCCTATTCCTTAATTTATCCTTGGTCTAACATAGATCTTAGAACAATTACAGAGATAGTTGATCAGACAATCTAACGCATAAAATCAAGCTTGATGGAATTGAAGAACCAATATGATAGACAGAAAAAATAAAACTTTATTAAGATTAAAAAAGGATCAAAATAGTTTCAATACCCAAAATTTGAAAATAGACTTAGCTGGAAAACATGGCAAGTTTTGAACACATCAGAATACAAGAAACACAATAAATCATAGAACACGGTAAGAAAAACTCCGAATCTATGGTGTCGGATCTCCGATATTCAGTCTCAAATTCGCCTATACATTCTCCGATGATAGACTCTTCTCCAAAGTGCATAAACTCTATCCAGGTCGTCTATGAGATGTATTTATAAGCCTAGGTATGAGTTGGGCCATGCAGGGGTAATCTTGTAAATTTTGGAAATTTGTGGACAAACCTCGATATCTAATCAGGCCGATTGGGACATCGATCAGGCCGAACGGAATGCCGATCAGCCCGATCATCTTCAAAGAAAATTCTCACCTGAAAAACACGATCGCACCGATCAAGCACCTGATCAACTCGATCCTCAAATTTGCCTCGATTCACTCATCTCTATGTTGATTGATCAACGATGCTCAAACATGCTCGAGCACAACCGATCGGGCCGATCACAATTCTTCCTCCAAGCATCGAAAAAAACACTTCTTTGTACCGCTCAATCAAACATTATCGAGCCATCACAATCGGGCACCATCAATTGGGCGGATACAAGCTCTATCAGGCCGATCACACTCCTTTTTCGACACTTTCCCAAATTTTACCTATTTTTCACCTAAAAACTCAACAAACACGGTTAAACACACCCAAACACCAAAATAGACAAAACGACACAAAACAACTTGATAAGTAAGTATTTTCGACCTAGAAACACACAAACCACAACTCAGAACGTACGGAAAAACATGCAATCTTCTGCGATCTCCTACATGCTACATAATCCACCCTAGTATTTCAAGATAAGTTAACTAATTGGTAAATGAAATACATAGAAACATTTAATTTTATATACAAGCATAATAAAATTAGCTTTACGTATCCCAAAATTCAACAACTACCACTGATTCATTGAAGAATTCTCTAAGATAGCCAAACATATGACGCAACTTCTGCGAAAGGGATTGAAATTTGAATGGAAAATGAGTGTGAGGCGAGTTTTCAAGAATTGAATAAGCGATTGACTACCACTCCAGTGTTAGCAGTCCCAGAGCTAAAAAAAGATTATGAAGTTTACACGAATGCATCCATGAACGGATTGAGATGTCTGTTAATACAGAGCATTAAAGTAATTGCTTATGCCTTAAGACAGCTGAGACCTCACGGATGAATTATCCCATGATGACATGACCCCCTATACCTTTGATGTACTTGATTTCGAAAAGCCTTGGCCTGTGTACGAGTTGGAGGAAGAATAACAAAAACCTTCTTTTGCTTTGTTGCATGATTTAGAGTTCGCCGCAACTGTGCATGCTATAAAAATATAGAGGAACCATCTATATGGAGTACGATGTTCAATCTTTACCGATCACAAGAGTTTGAAATACTTCTTTGAGCAGAAGAATCTGAACATGAGGCAACACAGATGGCTAGAACTTATGAAGGATTACGATCTCTCCATCAACTATCTCCGTGGAAAGGCCAATACCGTAGTAGATGCTCTAAGCCGCAATGAATATTTCAGAGTGTATGCACTCCTAACACGAGAGAGGGAACTAGTTAAGGAATTGGGAAAGCTGATATTAGAAATTGTGATCCTACATACTACCATGACATGCACAGTGGCAGCTTTAGCAATAATTCCAGACTTAAGGGCAAGAATTGTAGAAACGCAAAGGAAAGATGAAGAACTAGAAGTGCTGAGAGCGGAGCTTCGGATAAACAAGATGGACAATTCCCAAGAAGTAGTTGATAATGTCTTAATATTTGAAGCATGTGTTTGTGTACCAAATGACAAGTCTTGAGGAATGCGATCATGAGCACGAGATACCATATACAACTAACCTCGAAAACACCAAAATGTACCAAGATCTAAGGTAGAATTTCTGGTGGGAGGCAATGAAGAAAGATGTAGCGTCATTTGTGGAACGATGCTTAGCATGTGAGCAAGTGAAGGCCCTACACCAGCCACCCTATAGAAAGTTACAATCGTTGGAGATTCTTGAATGAAAGTTGGAATACGTTGCCATGGACTTTGTGACAAGCTTGCCAAAGTCTCAGTGTGTGAATATCGCAATATCGGTAACTGTGGATCGACTCACCAAAACTGTCCATTTTGTGCCGATCAAAATCACCTATGGGTCCGACAAATTAGTCGAGCTATATGTACGTGAGATTGTCCAACTCCACGGAGTACCAGTATCAATAACGTCAGATCAAAATGCAAAATTTACATCCAAATTTTGGACAAGTTTACAATAAGAAATGAGAACACACCTGAACTTCAATATTGATTTTCACCCACAAACAGATGGATAATCGGAATAGACAACCTATACTTTGGAAGACATGCTAAGGGTTGTTGTGTTAGACTAAGGATGCAATTGGGAAAGGTTCCAACTGCTAGTCGAGTTTGCCTACAACAATAGCTATCAAGCAACGATTGACATTGTATGAAGCACTCTACGACAAGAAATATTGATGTTCTAAGTAGACCCCCAACTGCTACAAGTTCCTGGGGAAGATAATCTTGCGTAAGAAGAAACTAAACAACCAAGATGTAATCTTCATGTCTTAATGGAACAATGTGTTAGTGAAAAAAGACTGCTATAGAAACATCCGGACACTGTGAGATTTTTCATTTTGTGCAAAATTGGCGGAACATCTAAAAGGTGTTGTGTGATATGGGATCCAACGTAAATCTGATGCCACATTCAATGTTTAAACAACTAAGGATTGGAATATAGTTTATATGGTGTTTCGAGGGTGAAATATTAATCAACTAACAGATCTGGTTTGAAAATCTACAAAATAAATCCATCAAACTGCATTAAAATGGTTTACTTCGGCCTGTTGGCAATTTAGGAAATTACATATAAGAAAATAAAATGAGAGGACGGGAGTGATAGGAGTGGTGGGGCTCAATTAAAGACTTCGGCTAAAAATTTGATATTTATAAATAAAAAATAATTAACACAAGTTTGGGGTAGGGGTGGAGATGATTCGAATTCAACAACATATAACATTATATTTGAGTAATATTATGAATTTTATTATATTTTTTTAAATATGTTTTGTTTGGTTGAAAAAGACGATTTTATGTACCAAAACACCTGGTCAAACCAACAGCATTCCGGTTGTGGTTCTCCGAACCGACTAGCCTCCTGAACCAGTCAACTTGGCCAAATTAATCTAGTTTGGCTGATTTGACAGATTTCGCGAAAACTATGTCCACCCTTATTGAAAATGTGAAGGACAATGATTTGATATATCGAGCATGACGGACAATAGGTAGTCCCACTGCTAGGGTATCGTGAAGGATTCATTGCTAATCCTACCGTTAAAGTATTAGTGGGAAGATAATGTGTAAACTAAAAGCTGACATAGACGTTTTTTTGCTACTATACTTCAGTAGAGTTTGCATTTCTTATTTACTCCCAATCAACCATCTTCCTTTCTTGTTGACTTGATCTAGTTCTTCGTAGAAGAGTCGTCTAACTTCTCACTGAATTGATTGACTTTTAGATGTCTTCTTGACAAGCCAATTTTCATGGATGTACTACATGTTTCATCATAATATAATGACTAAAAAACCCTCAAAATACACGCAAAAATCACTTTGTTTTAGAGCAAATGTCCGATCTTTTTAGTGAAATAACTCGGACTTAAAGTATTTCAAAAATCTATTCCATATATTGTGTCAAATATATTAATAATTAATTGATTATTTTTTTAGAAAATAAAGACTATTTATTGTTTAAACAATAACTATAAGTAATTGTATGGATATATATATAATCTGTATAATAAGTTTATTTATTAGGCTGGACAAATTTTTTCACTGCCCAAATATATACATAGCTTTCTGTATAGACTTAACAAAAAGTTTAAACCTAATATTTTTATTAAGTAGGCCACGTCATACTCTCTGGTAGATTAACCTCTTTGTATTCGTATATACAAGGTACAAGGAATTCGCCTTTTCAATTAATTTTTACATTTTATTTTATATAATTCAAAAATAATTCCCAATAATGTAATAAATAATATTGATACATAGTTAGTTCGGCAGTCATTTTTTCAACTATCGAAAAGCAACCCTTAAATGCTATAAAAGCAAAAGACCAAATGAAGTTATTGCCACATCAACACGTCCAAATCTCATTAAGTAGCCCCAATTGCTGAAATTTTACTGAACCAGGTATTAAATATACAAATTCGTAGATATATGTGATACCATTGATGGTAGCACCAAATTCTAGCCACCATCTAAATATCATTTAAAATCAAAATCCAAATAAAAAACATGTTTGGTAAAATTTAATATATTAGGCTTAAGCGGGTGCAAAAGCAACACACCGCAGCAATGGAGCCGTATTTAAATACTTGTTGTGATTTCAATTTATTAAAACTGCCCGCCTTCATATGTTTGTCCAAACTGCCAACCAGCCGGGGCAGCGTTGTAGTTAGTGAGGGTTCTGCCGTCGCTAGACGTAACTTGAAAAGACAATGCTTGACCGTTGAGGTAGGAGTTGCTCTGCCAATTTTGGCCCCAATTCCTCGACATTGGTTGCCACCCAGTTTTCGAACCTTTGATTGACAAAGAGTGGATGTCCCCGGCCCCACCCACGTTAGTGACCAATACTAGGTTAAAGTATGAATGACCATTGATTGTGAACCTTATTCCTCCTTTCTTTTGACAAGGCACCCTATCACATACCACAACATGTTATATTAACAAAATTGTAAGTTTTTTAATTAATGTCTTAATTATAATATAAAGATGTGTACTACAATATAAATACAAAGTCTCACTATGTACTTCTATATGAGGTCTATCAATAAATATAATCAAATGCTTTAAAATACATGAATGTATTTGGAATTTTTTAATGAAAATAAAATTCGACCAATTAAATCTAAAATGACGATGTTTAATCTTAATATAAACGACAACGTTTTATTTTGAGTTCTACATCCCTTCTAGTTCCATAGGAATTTGACCTATGAAAAAAAATTAAAGTATATGGAAACTTTTTGTTTCTAAACCCCGTTTCAAAAAACATGTTAAAAACAAAAGAAGAATGCAAAATTTCTTAGTATAGAAAAGAATGCAAAATTTCTTAGTATAGAAAATCATACTCTAATTTTATATTTCATTTTATCAGCACACACTAATTAGTACCTTCGAAAAGAAACCGGAACTATGCCAGCTCTGTATTGGGCAATCTGCAAGAAAGCGGGCTCCGCAAGATCAAAATGCTGGCGAGGAGGGTTGCACCATCCGCCGTTGTCGTTAGGCAACGACGGGTTGGGCGGACAGAAGTTGGTAGCGGTAACGGTGATGGTGCCCGACAGACACGATCTGTCGTTGGAGCAGGTAAGCTCATAGCATGCACCACACGTTAAACCATTGTTGAAAAGAGCAGTACTTAGTGCAGCTGTTTTTGTACCGTATCCCTGGCTGTACAAATTACCATACCCACAAGCACCTCCTGCATTAACACCCAACACAAGAATGGATCACTATCTCAATCCCAAAAATTAAAGCCGCATTCAATTTGCTAGTAAAATCAAGAACTTGATAAAGAGTATATTTATTTGTAAGTGTGGGCCTAACGAGGATCGAAAACATATGTTTTAACTACTCAATCAGGAGTGGTGAGTGAATTGTATATTTGGTAGTAACAGTACAAAGAAAAAAAATCACTGGTAGAGCCCAATGCAAGTGTCAAATTAAAATTGAATCCGTTGAGATTATAATAAAATAATAATACGCCGAATGTGATAAAAAAAAGTAAGTTGAAAATTTGTAGAAGACCATGATGTTGACATGAAAATGGTATATCAACGTGGTTAAAAAATAGACCATGAGTCATGCAAACGTAACAAAAAATTTAAAATTTATTTCTTAATAACTAAACTTACCCATGGTGCCGGAAGCATCTCCGCCGCCGTAGAAGGTTGCATGAGCGCTATCCCACCCTCCATAGCCGCCGTAGGCGCCGACTACAAGAGAGAATAGTAGTAGAGAAAAGGAAGCAAGAGATCTTTGGGACTCCATTGAGAGAGTGAGAGAGAGCTTGGTGCGAAATGAGGGAGTGAGAGGGGTTATTTATATTAAAGAAAAATGTGGGCTATGAATATAAATAAGAAATGAAGGCATGTAATAAGATAGACAATGACAAGTTAGCTGCAATCAAGTGCGAGAGCCACAAGAAGTAAATGAAAAAAAAAAACATATATGTAAGAAATTAGGTTGCATAACAAAAACCAAGAGCACATGCATTTGTTCCAACTTGAACTACCAACTGCAAATCTCATAGACCCTACAAGCACATGCATTTTCTCTAACTGTTTTCTTTATCCTTTTCCCTTTCATATTGTGCTTTTTTTTTCTCTTTCTCATTATCTAATTATTAAAATTTTATTTTAGGACACGGTCATGAGTGGTTTCATTACACCTAACGAAATTTGGTTGTGGCAAATTTTTAGCAGCACCGTGAAACAAAAATATAACATGTGATTTAAAATGAGATGATGGAGATCTCTGATTAATGATGGTATTACGGAGCTTATTCAACTGGACATCAATCATATTGAGTGGCGGATCCAAAAAGTTTTCGTTGGGAATTTCATTAAAATTTTTCCCAGTGCATCATTTTCCTCCCAGCAACAGTCAGTTGTTGTTTGCTGTAGGCTACAGCTAGCTTCAACTTATTCGGCACCGGCAAGACAACTCAGTCTGTCTCTTCTTCATCCTCAGCCCCTATTCTTCTTTCCGACATGCCGATAAAGGGTCCATCTCATAAAACATCAGATCACGCTCCTACTAACATTTAAAAAAAAAAGTATTGCGAGGCTCCCCGTCTCTATGTGTTCCGCCAATGTTCACACTATTAGTAAAGAAATATACCATCATATAACACGGTTTCTCCGGGGATACGAATGTTGCGAGCAAGTGACTCTTCATATTTTCACACTTGTATAATTAGGCAGCATCAATTAAGAAATTTAGATGTCAAAGGTCAATGTATTCGTTAATTTATGGGTGCGTAGAATTTATAAATACATGGCTAGTCAAATAACTTCATTAATCACTGGATTACTATTTCATTTGAAATCCCTTAGAAATACACCAGAGCAGGCTTAAATTTTATATTCCCAGAGTTAAAATAAATTATTTTATCCAACCAAAGTCAAGCTTGATTAGTTATACCTTATAATATGACCTTATTAAAAAGGTAATTTAAATTTAATGATGGTCAAATTGAATATCATGATTTAAATTTTGCCGCTATAGATAAACTCAGTACATAATTTAAAAGAAAAATTTACATAATTCTTTGAGATATTCGATTTTGAGACTCGATCTCGCGTATTGAATTATTAGACAAAAAGCTGATGTGGGAAATAATTTTTTCACCTCATACCAAATCGATGGTTTTTGATGTGGAAGTGAATTTTGATTGGATCTTTTGTTATATAGATATATATCTAACTCTACAAAATGATATAATTTTGATGTTATATAGATAGGTATAAAACTTTTCTGTAATTCATCACCGAAATTTAAATAAATTTGCCGACCTGGAATTTGGCATGTGGAAACCAACCCAATGATTATACCTCAATTTTTATATTTAATAATATAATGTATTTGAAAGCCCAAAATTCGGAATAGTAATATAAATATTTTCTCTGATATGAACTCATGATATTATTTATGAACCTTTAAAGTTATAATTGGAAAAAAAAATAAATTTTCTCCAAAAAGAAAGAAAGGAAATATTGAATTTGGTTATGCAATTGTGCTGGACCAAATCTAGTGGAGAACTCTAGTAGTTTAGAGTCCAGGTGGTAAATATTTTTTTATTCTTTTTCATAGTTAATAGTTCGAATTTATATGGAGGCATTAGGGTTTTAGAGTGGATTTATTGTAATATTATATATAAATTTAAAAGATAATAGAAAATTTAGTCGAGAAAAAAAATAAAACTTAATCCAAAAAGAAAATAGTAATTGTAGTTGAAAATGGGTAAAATATGTGCTAAAGAGAATTTAGGCGTCGTGGAAAACGACGAGCATCTGAGATTTTAGGGCCACATACTGTGGGGGTGCACCATGTGTCAACTTGGTTGCTCAATTAATTATATTATCTTAGAAATTGACCACAGTTTATAAATTCTCAAAACGTTGATATCACATCAATTTTATTCATTTATATTTCAAAAAAACTTCTATTCACTTGAAAATAGTTTTTGGCTTAATCAGAACTTTATTCTGAGCTCCCCAGATTCGTACTAATTTCTTTGCAATTTGCGGTGCCTACAGGACGTGTAGCAGTGAATTTTGGGAGGTTCAATCATTACCCCTATAGACTTTGTTTCAATACAAAAATAGTCAAATAAAAGATCATTTCTAATTAAAACAGTGTTAAGAAAAAATAGATCATTTAATTTGTAGGTTCAGCAACGTGCAAGGAAGATTAGAAAGAAGTTACGAACATTCTGAAGATAATGTGAAAATAAGAAATTCTCCCGTTAGGCTGCCTCAATTATTTAGGCGTGTTTGAGTTTAGGGTCTATGACGAATATGAATTTGGGTTTAGAATCTAGGGCCAGTATGAGTTCAAATTGATGGAAACAAACTATTTAGATTCACCTAAATCATTAGGTAGTCTACTTAAGTTTTGCCTATGAAAATTTGATGATTTTAATATTGAAGCTCAAAACAATTTCAAGAGCAGCAAGTAGTTTAGGCGTGCTCATACTTTAATTGGGAAAAGTTTCTAAAAATCAACAGATGAAAAAAAAAAATTGTAGTAGTAGAGAATAAGGCATGAACATGCCTTATATAGGAACATGTTCCACGATTTGCTATACCTCTACCTGTTTTTACCATATCTTTAATAGACTTTCATGATTTCTTTTAGCAGTTTTGGGATATTTAAGGGATGTTGACCCATCAGTATAAATAGGTTACATTTAGCTGTAGAAAAAACTTCATCAGCGCCGTTTCTCTTCGAAGAAGATAATTCTACTTGATGGATTGCTGAACAATACACCTAGGCGAAGAATATTATCTAGTTTTTTTGTTTAATTCGAGTGTGATTTTTATATGTTCTCTTGTCAAATAATTTTTTTCTCGATCTATTAAATATTCATTTTCTCATTGATTTATTTCTACGAATTGAATTAACATCTTCGAGCTTGTAGCTGCATTTGTCGGTTTAGATTAGAATTTTCCATGTGTGGAGTGAGTTAATCTTAACACAAGTATATATAGTTAATTTAATTAAATGATTGGTGGTATAAGGTTAAATTAACAAGTTTAAGATAATTATGTTATCATGTTGGTGAATAATCGAATTAGTGTAACGCCCCGGACCCACGAGGTGGGAGCCCATAGCGAGCTCTGTTAATAACTACTTGGCATTTGTCCTTGCATTGCCAAAATGGTTAACTCCGGTTGTTAGAGAGTTCATTAAGCCACTTTATAGACCAAAAAAATCCTTGATTCCCAACCGATATGGGCATTACATGCTTCTCCCACATTCATGCATGACCGCCTCGGGGCCAATGGAGCTCGTTTGGGGTCAGCTCTGATACCATTTGTACATTCATGCAGGACTGCCCCCGGGCCCAATGGAGGTAGCCCGGGGTCCGCTCTAATATCATTTGTAATGTCCCGTGCCACGGGGTGGGAGCTCGTGGCGATACGACGACGAAATGAGCCCTACTAACAACTACTTGACATCCGTCCTCGCATTGATAAAATGGTTAACTCAAGTTGTTAGAGAGTCCATCAAGCCCACTTATAAACCATAAAATTCTTTAATTCTCAACTGATGTGGGACATTATAATTAGTGATTGCTTAGATGCATATGTTGAGTTGCATATGTATTTACTTACTCACAAGGCATATTGTTGGTCCCAAATCAGAGATGTATGCTTTGCGGAAGCGTTAGTCAATAAAACAGTTGTAGAAATAATGAGTCCAAATGTTAATCTCAGCTGACTTGTTAACCAAGTCAGTTGGGTCAACGAAATGTGTTTGTTTATCAAATAGGTTTTAGGTTTGTTAACAGTTATACTCCAACTACTATATGATAGTTGGGTTTCAAACACTTAGACAAATATTCAAATGAAAGCAATAAATGACACATGATATTACAGAGGTTCAGATATGAACATTCCTACATCATCTCTTCCTTCAAAAGAAGGGAATCCAATAACTTTATTCGATACGGTGTTTGAACACAGTTTACAATTAAGACTCTTCTAAAACAGAGGATCTCTTCTACCCTCGGTTGCAGGCATGTCTGATCTTCGAAGCTTACCAAAATCAACTTCCTAGGCTTCTTGATCTACAGGAGAAGATTTTAGTTCTCTTTAGGAACTTGGATCGGGTATGGTGTTGTTCTTAGATAAAGGATATCTAAGAATGTCTCGGTATCCTCAGCTAAAAAATTTGGTTCACCGGATTGGTCTCAAGTTAGAGTACTCGGAAAGACTTGAGAGCTTAGAGAGAGTTAGATAGCAGATGATTTCAGATGGATTAGAATCAGTAACTTCTTCTCCTTACTTCGACTCCTCTATTTATAGGTGAGGGATTTGAATAGTATCCATTGTCTCACAATAGACAAATCCCTCAAAATCGGCGTCTGAAAATAGTATCGTAGATGTACTTGCGCATGCTTTTTCAGTTCTTTATCCGGTGGTTAATCGGCTGAGGTTATTATCCACTGGATAATAACCGGGAAGTGACTTCCTTTTTAAAGTACATTTTCGGTAGGTCAGCTCTGCTGCATGTTTTGTCACCTCTGACATTCCTCTTTTGAATCTCAGTTGCACTAGAGATAAATGGGCTTTAAGGTTGACTGAGAACTAAATTAGTTCTATCGACCTCTTCTCCAAAGTGATAGTTAGCTGATCTGGTTTTCAGCTTTGGAGTCTTCTTGTCTCTCTCTTTCTCAACTGGTCAGTTCATGATTGAAATTTCAGCTCAACTGTATTCCTCACAGCTGGTCTCACAGCTAGGATCTTCCCTTAGCTGTTGTCTTCTATAGCTTGCAACTGGTTGCTTTCAGGTGCTTGCCTCACAGATGTGTTCCTCATAGCTGTGGTCTTCAGCTCTTCTGGATCTAAACTATTACATCAATATTTCTATACAGTGATTACAATCTAAGCTTGATCCTATATTAATAATGTTTGACATCACTTTAAATTACAGTATCCCTAATACATATCAATATTTATCTTTATAAGTAATTGATGATCTATTCGTAATATGATACATGTGATTTCATATCAATATTATCTTTACAAGTAATTGATGATCTATTCGTAATATGATACATGTGATTTGTTCTTTTTATTTTGTTTTTTCTTTTTTTGAATTGATTTAATAGCATTACCATCTGGATTCGACCCTGTTGCTTATATAAGTTTTCTTAGTAAGTTTGTTTTTGAGAGGTCTCCACAACCCCGTTCAACTAATATCATGTCAACTGATAGTCATGATAATTAATTACATGCTTTTATATGATATATATAATCTTATTTTGAGTTGATTTCATGTTTATATCACACTATTTATTGGTTTAGATTTTGTTGGGTGATATGATGCTGTTTGCTTTTTATAGGTGTATGGATGCTGGATAATAAATGGATGAGTAAGATGAAGAAAGGAGAAGAAATGTAATTGGTCGACTAGAATTCCCAATCGATCAACTGAGCCTCCTAATGCAGGGTGCTAGCGACTGAAGCAAACTCGAGCGATTAAAGACTAGTTAACTGATATCGATTCAGGCTCAACCGAGTGATGAATCAGTAGCTGACCGAGCCCAATCGGCCCCACACTAGTCGGCCAACTTAAGCTAGAGTCGGTCGGCCCTGACTTCTGAAAAGTGACAATATTTTCTATGTAGTATTTTTCTTCAAAATTCTTGGTTACTTCTGTGTTCTATTTAGTATTCATACTCGCCTTTTTGCATTTGGTGAAAACCACGTATTTGTGTAGTTAATTAATTTCAAAATAAAAAATACAATCGACTTGGGATCGACGTAGTTTATATTCATAAAATAAGAAATTCATGACAGATTCTTGAATCTTCAACTGAACCTTCTAATAATAAGGTAAAGTTTTGATACTTATCCAGAAATGGAGATTAAACATTGTTAAATGTGGTTGATTTCATTATTTTATTTATAAATTAAAAATAAAAAAACATTACAATAGGAAAGAAATACAGTAGTTTATTCATTGTTACACATAAATTTAATTAAGTGGTCAATTAATTGTAGCATCTATAATCATAATTAGAAGATAATTATAGGAAGAAATAAATAAAATCGGGATGAACAAACATTGAAAATTCTGATAAACAAGGGGCCTACCATGTTAGGGGCACATGCGAGGCCGGGGAAAAAATGGCCCCCCTTCTATAACCTATATATATTATAAGTATCATTATCTTAATTTGTTTTGACATATGAACACATTTGTATGATATTATAAATCATAAATACTATGAAAACACACATATACTAAGTAGTCCACCTATTCGTGCGCACACGTTTTGTTTTTTATTTTTAAGTTGAAACAATAAACTATGAGCGAAAATTCACAATTTATAGACAATGTATTTCGTATTAAGTTGTTTCACGTTAGTTGTATCTATCCGAGCCCTCGTTTATACTTTTCAATTTTTTAATGACAATTTATAATAGTTCTTTAGCACACAACAATAGAAAAGGATAAAAATGCATTAGAAGTGAAAATTTTAATATTATGTATATCATGAGCTAATAAACTAATCCATTTTAGAGGTTTAATCTAATGAGAATAAACGTTAAAAAGCTCAATACAAACGATCAATAAATGGAAACATAAAATTCGATACTGGTCTCAACAATGAATGGTCAGATACGTATTAAATAAATATGTGTAGGATATTACTCTTCGTGAAATACATTGACCATTTCACTCACGTTAATACAAAAGCACATTCAGATCAATGATATTGCAGCCAAATAATTAATATATTTCTTCTTTGCAATACCGTGACGTGAGTAGAAAACCTCGATCCTCCACCCTCACCAGAAAAATAAAGTTCAGATCTCACAAAATAATGATCCAGGGTTTTTTTGGCCCGCATTATTATATTCACTCATAAAAAATTTCACCAAAATTCAATAAAAATACCAATACTACTAAATTGTACGAACGATAAAAATATATAAATATTCATGCTTTTAAACTAATATACTTATAATACAGTATTTCTAATAATTAGTAGCGGTGGATTTCAATTTTTTTTCTGGGAGGCTGCATTGCATTTTCTTTTAAAAATTTTACGTATCAAAGAAACACATCAACAATATTATATCATAACAACGATAAAAGTATGAAAACATGTACATTGAAACTGATCTAAATTCAATCAAATCAATCTAAAGAGATAGCAATTTGAAGAAATGACTTTATACTACCAAATGAAAATGATCTATAGTGACAACAAAAGTTATTACAGTATACATAAATATTAACATTCTAATACATTAGTGACGATAAAAAATATTGTCACAATATCGTGACTATAGAATTGTCCGTAAAAGTTTCTTTGATAAACTACCATAGTTGTTACTGTTATTGTTCATCAGTTACAAAGAATAATTATAACTATAATATTGCAATATAATTGCACAAACGTTTCATCATTAAAGTCTTTGTGCTGCACCAAGCTGCATCGAGCCGGCTTTATCATTCGAAGGAATTGTACGCCTAGCAGGTAAAAAAATAGACAAGAGGGCAAGGCAACAGTACAATTCTCAAAGGTCTAGCAACGAGGGAAGCACTGACAATTTCCAAACAATTTGGGTTGCGCGTCGACACTGTCGAGGGAGATAATGTCAACCTCATTAAGATGATCAATGGAGAATTGAGAGTTGACAACTACTGTGAGATAATTGTCGAAGATATAAGGAGATTATCTAGGGACATTGGGTTTAAAACGGTACATTACATCTCGAGGGAGGCGAATAGGGCGGCACATATAGTAGCCAAAGGACCCGAATTCATTAGTATAAATCACACCCCAATATCCTCGAAAGTATTGTAACAGAAAATGTTCGTCAATCCGGTCTG
>AYJT01031585.1:0-12044 GCA_001278415.1 Ocimum tenuiflorum | reverse complement strand
AACTCTCATACCATGATCCACGCACATTATGAACTATAAACATAATCAAACATAATCGATAAATGTAATGGCAGGTACGGAATTATATGAAAAATAATGATGAATTATACTGATTTTAATTGATGGCATAATTTGTTGAGAGCGAGAGCAAGAAGAAGAAGGAGGTTAATACTTAATATAATGATGAGGGGAAAGAAACTAGGGTTTTCGAAGCTAGCAAATTTGACTTAATCTTCATTTTTTCTCCTTTTCTTGGGCTTCATCTTCGAAATTGAAGATGGTGGAGGAGGAAAGAGATGAGTCATGTGGTGATGAAAGTATTAATCTCGTCTTGCTCCATCTTATCTAATTGGATTTGGGTGGATCTGTCTATATGTATGATCTTATTAAATGATAAAATAACTTATCTTATCAAAATTACTTTAAGTTTAAGGTTGTGTTTGAAGTTTATTTTGAGAAAAAGTAAAGAATCCTATAAAATTTATAAAAATATGTTTGTTTGCATTTTTTTTTAATGAGGAGAGAAATAGTAAAAAATGAAATTTAAATGAATTTTGGAAAAATCTCTATTCTGAAAAATGAAAAATGCATTTTTTTGTTCCAAAAAAAGAACATAAACAAACGGAGCCAAATAATCATAAATTTCTTATTTTTAATTCATTTTATACATATAATATGTCAACCTAAAACTCAATTGTGACCTTTCGTTTTAGATAAAAAGTAATTTTTACATGAAAAATAAGAAAATTAAAAAAAACGAACAATTAAAAATTTATAATATGTTTTCAATTGTTTAATAATAAACAATTAAACATTGACTAATTTATAATTATTTAATCTAATTTAAATTTAACAAATTCACATATAAATCAGACGAAATTGAAATAAAAATAAATATTACATGAAAATTCGATGCGTAGCAAGATATACGACATAAATGTTAACAAATAATACTCGTGGAACTTACAATTCCGTCCGTAGAGATTTTTTTTTTCATTTTTGCATTTAATTTAGGCTTTCTGATTTTCTGTCTGTTTTATATTAGTTAATTGACACCTTACAATTATTCGACGGTCGGATAAAAGATGGATACTATCATAAAATATGAAATTAATTGTGTTGTAAATTAATTATAACAACGAAGTCACATAACTACTGACAAGGAGAAATAACTGTTATGAACTATTGTCGTCGTTGTACGATAAATAAAAGAGAGATAAGAATTATTAGTTTGCTGAAATAATTAAGCTTCTTGTTGAGATTCATCGTTTATATAAGTAATCTCTTGTTTTATGTTTTTTCATAAACTTTATGTAAACCAGATTATAAGATCATAATTTTACCCTACAAATTTCGACATAATTGAAACAAAAAATAATCTCTGATTAATCTGTCCCCAAAAAATTTCCGAAAAGTTTGATCTTTGTGATATTATCCCATAAAAATATCACTTTTCTTAAGAACTCTATTTAGGCTCCGCACAAGTTAAACTTCTCACTCTCTCTCTCTCTCTTAATTTTTTGTTTTCAATATTTTTCTTAATTTTTTATGCTTTATAATTAATATTTACAATTAATAAGTTCATAATATTTTATATTATTAAATTTAACATATTAACTAAAAATAATAATTAATTACTAAAAAATATTTTATCCATTTGTTGAATAGGATCTCCCCACTTAATAGTTGCAAAAATTAAATATAAGACACATGATGAAACTAAAAATTTAAGAAAAATAATTAAAACTGATAATTGGTTGATTAAAGTTATAAATTTAGTGATTTGTTTAATAGTGCAACTAGACTATATATTTTCAAATAAAGATTTAGAATCGGTGACGGATTCAGGATTTTTGTTCAGGGGGCTTCATTACGCTTTTATGTAAACAAAATTTCCCACAATCAACAAAAACAAAGATATAGTAAATCATAATAACAACAAAAATATATATAAAAACTCTATGTTCTCCAACTTGGAAAAGTCACTAACAGCTGGTGAAAGACCTACTTTCCTCCTTTGAGTTCAAACTTAGAAGAGATAGATTCACCCTTTTTATGAGACTAATTCAAGAATAAGAGTTCCCAAGGAGCCAAGCCAAAGACTAACTTGCATGCATTAAAAAAACAAATCTAAAATACAATAAAATAAAATAGATAAAAAAGATACACTTAGTGAACATATTATACACTTGCTGAAATAAGTCTTTATATTTTACATAAATAATATTGTTGTAAAATAAAAACATAAGCGTCAATCAATCAAAGATTACAATTATAATTGACAAGCCACAAGTAATATAAATTTAATACTAATTCATAATAAATACAAGTTGGGTAGGGGGATACAATTCTAAACTTTTAATTTTTATACCACAATTTTAATTATAAAAATCCCCAATTCAAACCTAATCTGAGCTTCGAATCAGTTAAAATATAATTAAACTAGAACAATCAAATAATTTGTTCAAATAAATTTGATAATACAATAAACACAAGTTCAAAGAATTAATTTTTAGCTAATTCTCGAATAGAATAAATAAAAAAAAGCTTCCTACTTTTTGTCTTGTAAATTGGAAAAGAAACCAAAGAACTACAAAAGAGTAAAAAGAAAGAAATTATTCCAAAATATATTAAATAGAAATTATGAGAAGAAAATAAAAGGTACCTGCCTAAAAGTGGGTAGATACCTATAATACGCTACCAGCTGCACTTCTCACTGTAATTACTGAATTTCAATTTATTATATATATTTATCGTAAATGTGTCACTTGTAAGAGTGGAATACGAATTTCAATTTTTTTTTACGTTATCTCTACCAGCCATCCAGACGAGGTTTTTTCCTCCAAAAACATGAACGCCTGTGTTCAGAACAGTCCCTGCTTTATTTTTGAAATTCAGAATTCTGCCTGATTTCAACAAGGTTTTGTTAGAAAATCATATAAATGTGGATTACCTCCTCCAATTTGTTCTTTCGGGGAAAAAAATAAAGCCCTCAAAAAATTTTTATAACTGCAAGAAATACTCTTCAATTAATCGCAAATATTTATGCTTTTATCACTCTGGTGGTTTTCTTGAAAAACTCTTCTCATTACGAAACATATGGTACTTTCAGAAAATGTTTCAAGACATGTCCAAAGAAATAGGATAAATATTCAATTACATTGCATCTTTTATCAAATATAATATAAATTATTTGAAATTTGAAAAAATATACAAATTATCAGAAATTACTCAAATATAGGATGACTTTAATTTTTCGGCACTGGAATGTGCATAGTTTGTATTATAATTGAATAAATTCCATTAAAGTAGATTACGTAGCAAAATTTACATGGCTTAACATTGAGTGACATGGAAATACGGCGTGCTAACTCATCATTCCGAATTCCAAAAAAATTGAAATCGTCCTTTATTTGAATAATTTTCGACAATTTGTATATTTTTTTAAATTTTTAATAATTTGTATTATTTTTGATAAAAATACATAATTTGTAATACAATTGAATATTTATCAAAGAATAAGTGGAATAACATATATTAAAAGAAAAAAATCCTAGCGGTTAAAACAATGACAACAAAGAAAAAAATGTTATGACGATGTATAGACACCACTACTTGAATAAAATGACAATTAAGTTCACTTTCTACGAGAGAGAGAGAGTGGATCTATTTTATCTAAAATATGCTTTCTAAATCATGTCTAAATATGCCCGACCAATTTGTAAGATTTGACACTATATTCTCTTTGTCAAGCCCCGCTTTTTCCCTGTTTAAAGAAAAAACAATTGTAAAAAAATCATATCATAATAATCTGTAAACATTTTTTCTTTAATATTAAACATACATTTATTTTACGAATTATGTTTTCTATACAATCATAAGCTATAGTAATTAGTATGTATAATAATTATTTCACACACACCTTTTAAAATCCCTTTTAGTATCTTTATGAAATTAAAATCAGCTGGATGAAGCATTTTATTTATCTGAATTATAAAAGAATTTGTGAAGGTAATTAAGTTTATTTTTTATGGTAAATAATTATATGAAAATTATTATGAGATATTATGCATATTATTGTAGCAAATCAGGTCATATACTCTCATATCGTGCTCCATCTTTTTGGTAAAACGTGGAATTGGTAAGTAATGACTCGAAATTAATTACTTAAATAATTAAAATACGTGTTCAGTTTGAATCTCTAATCATTTTTTCTTCAACAATTAAATTTGTTTTGAATCTTCTTGTTCGGTTTGATGCTGTAACAATTTATTTTTATTAAAACCCATTTGTCTTGGGCCCTATTGTTAATGAAAATGGGCTATTGGGCCTAAGTTGTTTATGAATGGGTCAAACTAAGATGAATTTGGTCCATTACTGTACATAACACTTGTACGATATACACTAATACACACCAAGTTATACACTAAAAATATTACTTGGATCTCCAAATTGTAAATGAGAACATGGCTTATGGAACTATTACAGTTTTATATTTTTGCCAAATTTTTTGTTAAAGCGCCTAAAGGATTTAGACAGATTTAAATAGTTTATTTACATCAATCCAAACTCATACCGGTCCTGGAGCCTAAACCCAAACTCATATCATCCTGAATTTTAAACCAAAACCTCCTCTATATTTTTATATGTTTACTATTAATAATTTTTATTTTTGAACTAAAATACAATATTAAACAATTCTCACGTTGATGTCGCCACGTAAACTCGAACCCTTTCCCTATAAGGTTACTAGATTTGTCCGCGGTCCAACACGATATCTGCAAATCACGATATTTCATTTGCAGATGCAAATTGTCAATAATTTTAAGTTATCATTGAGAAATCCATCAATAATTGGTGTAATTATATTTTATTTTGTCGTCTAATTAAAATAAGATCTTATTTTTTTCAAATTTATTTTTTAATACAATGAGACGATAAACCGTATTATATATAAGTATGGTCCGGTATTAATAACATTTAGTGTGATAAATAAAAGAATAAATCTCAGCCTTCCATATGGCCAAGATCTAATTCAATCGTAAAGCTCTATACTTCATTATAGCCACGATATTGTGCATTATAATCGCATAGTGGCACCCTCTCACTGGGTGCCACTTATTCTTTAGATATAATTAAAATTGTGTATAGATTAAATAATATTAATAAATATCTATATGAAAACTCATGAAAGAAAATTCTCTTTAAATACAATACAATATTGATATAGTTTTACACACAATACAAAAAAATCTCTCTTTTCTATTGAACATGTAATTTATAATTCATGGAGTTGTAATTTAAAATTTAATATGTTGTATTCGAGCCTTGTCAATTTATTTATTTTTATTTGTCAATCATGAATTTTTAGTGCACAATAGTTTATTTACTATAATTAAGAACTTAAAATATAAATTTTAGATATTTATGTCCCCTTAGGGATGCCCAAGTGTCGTGAAGAATTTCCAAATGAGCAAGGTCTAGGGGTCGAATCTGTTGGTCCCAAATCAGAGTTGAACACAAGTTGCGGAAGCGTACAGAATAATTGCGAAATTAGTAGGCCCTTGGTATATCACAGCTGACTTGGGAGCAAATCAGCTGACTCTTTAAAAACTTTGTTAACGAGTATGATTAGAGTTATTTGCAGTTATACTCCAACTAGGGGTGACAAATTGTGTGTATCATGTCGTTATAGTGTCGACCTATTAGTGACATGACCCGTTAAGGTCCGACACGAACACGACCCGTTAAGGATCTGCTCGACACAAACACGATATGATCTGTTAAGGCCTAAACACTAACACGATACGAAAACGACAATGACCCGATAATGACTTAATGCAATAACGACCCGATATAAATAAAAAAAATAACAACATTAAAATCTAACGAAACTACATCAATATAACGAGCAACCAATCAATCATCAACCAATAAAATATCCATCAAAATCACCAACCAATCCTTACAAAAACTACAAACTTTAAATCATTCATCAATCAATCTCATAAATCATTATAAAATTCAATTCATTTGTTAAAAAATGAGGCCAAGGACGATCCTTCAGATAAAGCTGGAGCACTTTCACTGATACTAAGACTTTGTACGTCACCAACTAAATCAACCGTTGATACTTCCTCGTTGAAACCTACAAATTGAAGGTAAGAATAATGAAAAAAGAAATCAAATAATATCAATACGTATAGGATTAAAAATGAAAAAAATAATACCTTTTTTTTTTGTCAAAAATCCTATCTCTGGCTCAAAAATTGCTTCCATGGTGCTTGGAATAAGGGAACTACGGTATTGATCGAGAACTTTCGAACCAACACTAAATACATGTTTTTGAACTCACTGTGGTTATGAAGATACTCAAAACATCACATGCCATTGCAGCCACTTGAGGATATTTGTACTGGTTCCCTTCCAAGCAAGAATATCCAGATTACTGTTGACATCCACCCTTGGTTCTTCTAAGTAACGATCCAATTGAGATATTTGTTGACTAAACCCAAACTCATGATCAAGAGCAGCAAAGTCCTACAAAGCAAAATAATTAATAAGTAATAAAAAAATAGAATTGAAAGTAACTACAATTGCATAAAATATAATTTACCTTGATCATTTCCTTGTCTATTTCGTTGGTAATCGTTTCGCTAGCCTTTGCATTTGTAGATGCAATCACCTCGTTCTCACAATCGACAGAAACCTTAGAATACTCTTTAAAGAGAGCATTTAACTTTTCTTTGACTTGAAAAAACTGACGAAAACCAGGCCCATAAAGCTTCTTATTTAAAAGGTCCACAAACTAGAGTTTATATCGATGATCAAATGTAGCTGCTATTGTCAGAATCATACTAAACTCTCCCCAATACTTCTCAAATTTTCCAAGCATCATCGTAGCCACTTTCCTTATCCACTCATTTTCATCATCCAAGCCCCTTTTCAGGAAAGTATAGCACAAGAAAATTGGACGAAAGTACAAGTTTGCAGTGGGGTACTTGCTTCCAGAAAATAAATTAGTCACATCATAAAAAACACCCAAAAAACCACAAATATTTTCTATTTTCTCCCACTCAGCTATATAAGGACAATACTTATAGTTGAGATCAGTCATTTGAAAGTTCATTAAAGCTTTCTTATAGTATAAAAAATTATCAAGCATCAGAAATGTAGAATTCTACCTAGTAGGCACATCTTGCCTCAACCCCCTCTTGCCACACGAGGATACCTTATTTACACATTCTTTAAACAATTGTTTTCTCATCTGTGATAGTTGCACATATTTGACACTATCACGAATCTTTTCTACAGCCTCATCAACATCCTTCAGACCATCTTGCACAACTAAATGATTATATGTGCACAACAACGGATATATACAAATTCTCCATTACAAAGAAGTGCATTATTCAAAAACAGTTGTAATCTAAGCATGTAAACAGAAACCTTATTTGGAGATGCATTATCCAAAGTCAAGGAAAATATCTTGTCTCCAACTCCCCATTCAGATAGCATAAGACACAACTTATTAGCAAGTGCTACACCACTGTGGGGAGCTGGCATGAGAGAGAAGTTTAACACCTTATTTTGCAAAACCCAATTTTCGTTAATAAAGTGGCACGTGAGAGAAATATAACCATCAGTGGTAACTGAGCTCCAACAATCGAATGTTAAGCTTATCCTACCAGGCGTATTTATTAAGATAGACATCATCTTTAGCTTTTCTCTTTCATACATTTTTAGGACATCAGATTTCAATGTGTTCCTAGTGACTGGTAGTACATCGCATCTAAGGTATTGAAAAATGGCTCTAATCCCCTCATATTCGATAAACCAAAAAGGCAAATCATGCTTAATCACCGCAAAAGCCAACAAATGACGATGCAAATTTCCAGTTCCATGCTTACTTGAAACTTTAGAATAAATATGACCACAATATTTGCAACGAAGTGTTTTCACCCTATCCGAAGAAGTTGTAGTAACATCAAAATGATCCCAAACACTTGACCTTGGTTTTCGTTTGTTGGTAGGCTTTGTAGGATTGTTGCTCTTAGTCTCACCAATGCTAATGCTATTATCCGCCGTGTTGGAATCCATAAATTTGAAAATTAAATATTAAATTAAATACACTTAAGACTGAAATTAAATACACTTAAGACTATTAGCATCCTCTACCAAGAAAGCAATTAACAATTCAAAAGAACAGTGCACATAATGTGCATAGCTTCTACCATGCATGCAGAACTTTATCCTTAGCACTGTATTGGATTTCCATCGATTTTTTTTAAGAATATCAAGAACATGTTAAAATTCTTTGTTACATTTCAAAGAAAAATATACTGTGTGAATTTGTGTGAATACAAAAGAGACCAAAAAAACAAGCCAATGAATTTTGTGTGATTCAGTTGATGCATTGTCATTTCCACTAATCCAATTATGCATCTACTTTTTAGAAAATGAATAAATAAATAAACTTTCCCCAAACACTAAACCAGTAACTTCAAGAATCCATCTACCATATCAAACTCCTATCAGTTTTAAAACTCTTACTCCTAAGCAACAATTAGTCATCTTAATAAAAGTCAACACCACACACACACACTCAAATAGAGTGAGTGGACAAATTATCTAACCAAACCCCCCACGATAAACAAATTAGAAGGAAAGAAGAAAAGGCAAGTTACTAAGAAAGAAAACACTGGTAATACAAAACAGAAACAATATGTTAACGTGAAGCATAGAAATAATTACAAAGCTATCTGAAACTTAGCAACAAAATTTGTGATCCCTGTTTTGACGTGTATACGATATGGACATTACGTTGTTTATGATTCAAGAAAAGAAGAAAATTAGCCAAATCAATACAAAGCTAAAGGAAAACATAGAAATAATTACAAATTAATTCGTCGATATTTTTTTTGTGAATCATACTTCATTCAAAAGGAAAAAAAATAAAACAAACATAAATAGAACAACACTAGATAAAGTAGAATAAAAGTAGACCTCATGAATCACGACCTATGGGCTGGCGGCGGGGTTAGAGAGGGAGTCTGGCACGATGACCGGTGGGGGCACTGTGGGAGGCGGCAATGGTGGTGCAATGGGAGGTGGCATGATGGATTTGGGAGTTGAGACTTGGAGGCGACAAGTAGCAATGGTGAAAATTGAAAAGTGAACTAAAAAAATAATTCCCTAAACCAACCCTAATTTTATTAAATAAAATAAAAATATTTTTTTATTAAATTCTTAACGGGTGACACGAACCCGACATGAACACAATTCATTTAACGGATAACACGAACATGACTCGATTTTTCATGTCCTTAATATGATCGACACGATAAGGACACGAATTTGTAACATGTGGATTATTGTTGTGTGATTTCGTGTCGGATTATCAAATCATGTCAGAAATTGCCAGCCTAACTCCAACTACAAATGGCAGCTGGATTTCAACTAAATTATTAAATAAACAAAGTAAGACTGAAAGCAAGTAAAGTAGGCAGGATATATAGAGGTTTAGATGTAATTATCCTACGTCCTCTCTTCATTCTCCATGAAGGGAAATCCACTATAGATAGTTATACACGGCGTTTTAACATGGCTTACAACCACCTATCTTCTTTAACAGAGAACTTCCTTCGTTCCCGGTCACAGGCATGAACCGAACTCGAAGCTTTATTGGAGTCCGCTTCATAAGCTTCTCGTTCTGTAGGTTGAAGGCTTGAGTTCCCTTCACGAATGTTGAATGATTGAGTTGGTCTCAGATAGGAATCTGGGAGGTCTCAGAAACCTTAAGCTGTGAACAGCTGTTGGTTCTCCGATGGTCTCGGGTATAGGATACAAGTTCAAGCTTAAAAACTTTAGAGAGAGATCAGATAGTATTCGTTGGAAGTAACGGAACAGTATTCGCTTTCAAGCGTCAGAAGATATAGTCGTTGATGTCCTTTTTCCATGCTTTAGCAGTTCTTTATCCATCGGACTCTTAGCTATAGTTATTGTTCGCTGGATACTGACTGATTGACTAACTACCTTTTAAGGTAATTTCTGGAAAGTCAGCTAAGCTGTAGGTCTGATTAATTCTAAAATTTTTCTTTTGTCTCTCAATTGTTCGAAGGACAACTGGTTTGGATGGCTGACTTGAACTGAAAGTCAGCTGTACTTTTGTAGTCAGCTATAGGAGTTAACTTGTCTCTCTCAGCTGTCAGTGAAGCTTGAACTTTCAGTTGTGTTCCTCACAACTGATTTGATCGGTTGTGGTCTTGAAATGTCAACAACTGGATACACTCAGCTGCGGTCTTGATCTTCAGTTTCAGCTCTCTTTGAACCTAAGCTATTACAAATAATTCTATACAAAGATTACATTCTAAGTTTAGTTCTACATTAATGGTGTTTGACATCACTCAAAATACAATAATTCCTAACAATTTCCCCCTTTTTGATAATGTCAAAACCATGCGCGGCTGGAAGAAGTGAAGGAAGTTACAACCGACTTCCCCCTTAACATGTTCTTCCATCTATCAAAAAGATTTGCAAATGCCAAAAAAATACAAGTGTTAAAACTTGTTTTCATTGAGAACATGGGATTCAAAAATTTAGATGTAGCTGGCAACTGATCGCACTCATCTGTGCATAACCACTTGCAGCTATGAAATTGTTTCAAGTCTTTGAGACAACTAGAAATTGTCATTCAAAGAGTACTTAGTCTGTTGTATGTATTCATTCTTAGATTATATTGTATATTATGATAGGATTTGAAGAACATGTATGATGAAAAGTAAAAACTGACTATAAAATCTACTCTTTGCTGACAATCTTCTTTTCCTTTCTTTGCTTCTTCCTCTCAGCTCTCTTATCCTCTTTTGCTTCTCTTTTTCTTTTCATCTTAGCAACTTCAGCTTCAGCTGTCTTGAGTCTGTCTTCTGCAGCTCTCAGCCTTTCTTCTGTTTCCCTCTCTCTTTTGGCCGCATCATCCTGGTACTGTTTCAGCCGCCACTCTTCCCTCTTTTTGACAACATAAGTGAGGGCAATGAAACTCTGACACATAGGCTGGAAGGTCGAAGAAACAGTTTACTAGACAACAACCATGGCTTGTTATAGAAGCAAAGAATCTAATGACGGCTAAACTTCACTTGCAAATGAAGTAGAGACTTTCTGGTGGAAGAAGTCTCATGAGACAAAACAAGATCGAGACTGGGGGCTGGCTCCTCGGGTGCTGATGAGGGAGCAACTCTTAGAAACAAGACCATCTGCAACTGAAGGGTCTTGTTCAGGAACGGAGTGAGCTGGAATCTGTTGCAGTGGCTGGGGCACGACAGTAAACCATGAGGGAATGGTGACCTCTTGAGCAGTTATGGCTAGGGTCATGGTCAACTGGGGCTGGACGGTGGAAGCTGTGGAAGAAGGGTCCCTGGGCGAATGATATTCTGAAGAAGCAGTTGAGATTGAGGGACCAGTCGGAGGGATGGAAGAATCTTCAACATGAATGCCTTCACCTTCATTCAAATCAGGAAGGCTTAGCTGGGCTTTCACAAATGTAGCTTCTTAAGCTGTCTTAGTTGCAGGAAGAGAAAGTACTTGTTGAGCTGGTGGGGAGAAGGTCATCTCATCATTTGCAACTGTCTCCACATTTTTTGTGCTAGGTGGAGGCCTTTCTTCATCATCTTGCAGTCCTAGCTAAGAGGCCTCAGCTGTAGACCAACTGATCTTAACACCATCTACCTTATCTTTCTCAGGTAACGGATCTTGCGCAGCTATAGTAGTCTCTGCAGCTGGGGCTGCCTGTTCAGATTGAGGGGCTGCAGCTAGAACTTCCTTAACTGGGGGTGGTAGAGAGGACTCCCATAAGGTTGGTGAGTCTCTTCAGCTATCTGAGAAGTTGGACTTGGCAGCTGGGGTTGTTCATCGGAAGAAATAGAGTACGGACTGAAGGTCTGCCTTAGAGCTGCATCTGGGTTGACTGGAATGTCGGACAGCTGAGGAAAGTGAGTTCCTCCCAATTCTTAGGCAATGCTGGGTCTGGCTGAGCTGGATCCTATTGC
>AYJT01031514.1:0-15454 GCA_001278415.1 Ocimum tenuiflorum | reverse complement strand
GGATGAAGCTCTCAGTGGTGAGCTGCAGCAGCTGCGGCTTTCCGGCGTCGGAGAATTGAGAGAGAAGCAGAGACTTGGGGTCGAGGGCGGCGTGGAGAGAATGGAGGGTGTGATTTTGAGGGTGCAGCAGAGATTCGTTGATCTCTGCCATTGCCATAATCAATCTTGTGTGATGAAAATTTGGAGCTTTGATGGTTTTAAAAGTTTGTGGTTTTGCAATTCGCAACGGTCTAATAAAGGGGAAGGGTAGAAAAGGGAAGAGGGAAACCGAAGGTTACTACTCAACGTTCTAATTGATGTGGGGCCTTTCATCATGACTCTGCAGCTATAATTATTTGCATTATTAATCATAAAACAAGTTGTTTAATTAAACTAATTCTATTTAATTCACATTCTATTTGTGTAAGAATACTCTGTTTTGTCTACCTCGGGTGCAGTCGTAAGCTCCCATGACATTAAAGATTAAGGGTTCGAGTTTATGTGGAGACATCCGTATGAATTTATTTAATATTGTATTTAAGTTTCAAAAAAAAAAAAACTTTGCTTCCTAAGTATTTTAGGATTTTTTGTTTCTCTTTTTTAGGGGATATTCTAGGAGTGTTCTGGGTCTTAAAAGTAAATGATTAAGCCCCCCTTTGCCTGTGTGTAAATTGTTTGCATGATTTAATTAAGTGCAGCTAAATGGAAAATAAAGTTTATGTCCAGCAGGTAATTTGTGCTCGAGCTCCTCTTTTAATTGGAAAAAGAAGATTAAAGGTTGAATTTCTTCAATTTTTTTGGTGGGTTTTTTAGACAATATGATATAGTGTCCAACAATCCCACTTTATTGGATTCTAATTACATGGTCAATCAAGAAGCTTTGGTTCACTGATTTCTAGCCTTTTCTTTTCTTTAAATCATGATTTTGCCTAGGGATTGAAAGTTTGGTATCGTGTGGGTCTTGATTAATCAATAACTGTAAGTGATTCAATATTAATCAACGACTATGCAGCTCAATCCATCCGAACAAGAGTTGATTTCAATTTATACAGCTAACCAGAAAAACATCATTTCAAATGGAGCTCGTGATTTGCAATCTATAAAATAGAGCAATCATCCTCATATTCAAATAATTACATGGTTGACATGTTATTAGAATTTGGGATAGTTAACAAAAGCTGGCAGTTGGCAAAATATAAATAAACAATAAAAGGGCGGGCTTCAGTTTTTTCCTAATGAGCTTCTTCCATGCATACAAATGTTTAGATCTCCATGAAAAGATTGCCGGCTGATCACCAACCATCTATATCACATACTTGATTCTCACAATTAATTATTATATATACTGACATAAATATCACATTTACTTTGTGTACATGTCGAATATACCCTTTGTATTTTATAAGCCAATCGTTTGCCCTGTCCAATTTCCTTTATATATATATATATATATATATATCTTGGGGGCATGGGCATCATTCTTGGATTGATCGATGTATATGTATCCATGCGGCTGAATTTTGGGGCATTCAACACAAGTTAGAGAGATGCCAAAGTGCATCTAGCAACAGACTTTAAAATTGATAGGATGATGTATAATATTTTGTAGATCCAATCAAACTTGGTGATACTTGTATTTCTGGCCAAGATTGAATCTTTTTATTCGAGTGGAGAAGCCTTCTAGTATAAGCCTCCTCGCTGCCTCCACGCCTTGTTCCAATGCAGCATCCACCTGTGCCATTGCCAATAAATTAGGATAAGAATTTTTAAGGCCTAAAGTTTCTAACTTAAGATGATGAAATATCTGTACGAGGCAGAAACATACTTGTGTTCTTTCCAAGGTGCTAAATTTCTGTAGAAGATAAGCCTTCATATCCATTGTACCAGGTGGATTCCCAATACCTGAATTAGATTATAGATATATAGATCATCATCTATGCATGCTTAATCATGAGTTAATATAACTTACAAACCAACCTATGCAAAACCGGGGAAATTCACGACGCCCATCTAAGTGTTCCATAACGCTCTTCACCCTGTGGAGTAGCAGCCAACCACAAGCTCTTTTTTAACATCAGTCAGAAAAAGAGTCTATACAAATCTCAGACATTACAAGATAAATTTAATGATTTCAAGCACTTTTGTGGATTGTTCTATCAGAACCCCCAACAGTGAGAAACACAAGAACACTGCAGACTAACTTAGCATGATGATATGGCATCAAATACTTGGTAACAAGGTTTGTATAAGTTGAATACAATGCTTAGTACTACACTGATACGGACTTATAAGTTAGTGCTTCAAGAAAGGTTGGAAGCACAGCATGGCAAATCTGAGACTATGTCGCTGCCAGAGAGTAAATAACTAAACTTTCTTACGACAGGGATAGACGCAGCTAGAAAATCTTTTTTCATGTTTTACTAAACACATATGCTTTGATACTAGACAGTGCCTCCATAGAACTGATCATTGGACTCATCCATTGGAAAGGCACTCATCATACATCATGAAACCTATCTCCTGCAAATTTCACGTTGAAACTGCAAATATAGAGACAACCAGATCACCAAAAGGCAGAATAACTAGTTTCACATTACTCTGAAACTAGTCACACTTCAGGTACTAACAATAATATCGAAGACAAACTCTGCATTAAAAAGATAAGCAAATAGAGATTGTGCCGCGTATATTTAACATGATAAAAAACAAACTATATAACAAGCTCAATAATTTCAAACCCATCCATGCTCGATATAATCGTGAAAGCTCAAATCAAGCTTGAGCCTTGGTTAAAACCACATGAAAGAGCTTGAGTCTTAGTAAAATTGAGCTCTAGCCTCCTACTTACTGATTACAACCCTACTATATAAATTAGCTTAATTTTAGTACGTTCCCTTGCATTGCAAATGTGGCTTAAAAGAATTCGAGCAAAATATAAATCAGTAATCTTGTATGAAATTTTTTTTAACAACTTTATTCATGAGCTCTATCTCGAGACAATACCCATTGTGGTGACCATGCCCTCCTTTAGGTTGAAGCCTCAAAACACCATTTGGCAAGCTCATCTCATCATAAACCTAGAATATTTTTCAAAAGAAGTCAGAATCTATAAAGTATGGTTAAATGAATTTGTTTGCTTATTTTTATTGATGACAAAAGAAAGGAAAATATCATTCTATGCAGAAATTCTACAGTATGAGCTTACCAGTAGAATGTGGCGCAAAGGCACTTGATAATATGCAGCAAGTGGACCAACCTGGTGACAAGGAACATAATCTAAGTCAAACTCATATCATTAGTCAAAGAAGGAGACAAACACAATCTCATATTGTTTGTGCAATAGATGCATACCATTAGTCAAAGAAGGAGACAAACATAATCTAAGTCAGCTTTATATGCATGATAGTCTGCTATGAAACAAAAAGTTTACAATTCATTTCAAGACCCATGGTTCTTCCCTCTAAAACTTCATTATACAGAGATCTTAAATTGTACCAATCAGAGGATATTGCAGCGTCCATTCTCTTAATAAATACTATCATATAATTGTTATTGTATGTACGATTTCCTCAGAATATGATAAAGTCTTCCTAGATACTCTTTATGCTATATGCTAAACTAGCCAGCAGTGGTGTCGATTCAGGCTTGGAAAGTCATGCTTCAAATATAAAATTACCAACTCCAGCTGTTTATGCCATTAGATAAGCTGGAGGCTGAATCCCAAGAAGATTTGATATCTAGAGCGATGGACTTTCATCTGATTACAGAACCATTCATTTATGACTTCTTACGATGTGGGAATATACAGCCGCAGAAGCAAACATCATTGTTTTTGGTAAATGTTACACTGAACAAACTTCTTTCTCTGCAATGTTACATGTTATTAGGGAATGGATACTTAAATAAGCAACAAGAAAACAAATCCACACAGGCAGGGCTAGTGATGCAAAACCTTCTAATTTTTGGAAAATGATAAGAGTCAGAGTTTTAAGACCTAGATAATGTAATTATAATGTGAAGCACTACAAACAGTGAGGCAGACTTGACAGAAATACTAGGCAGCATGGGAAACTCCAGTTTTGCAGAACATAATATCCTTAGCTGAAGTTCAAAACAGCAGCACTTTTACAAAGATCGTTGTTTCTTTAAGATGGTCATTACTCTTCAGCATGGGATAGCTTTCTAAGAACTGCATAAATGTATAAAATATAGTAAGGAGGACCAACCGATTCTCCACTGAAGTTCATGTAAGTCTGAGGTTTAGCCAATAAAACTGGCACTTCTCCAATTGAACCTGCATGAATTGTGTTCAGATACGGCACTTTTCAGCAAAAACCTCACCATCCACTCATTCACATAATTCTTTAAGGATGACAAGAAAGAGAGTTAAGTGACTAAAAATAAGCACCTATGCCAACCAATGCTTTCGACTGAATAGTGTTCATCACAATGCCTTCTTCTTGAGAGATGCGATCAACCATTTCAAACCCGACCTAATTATGACGAAGTCACACAAATGTCTCCACATTAAGGTGCGTATCCCATTTCAGACAACAAGGAGCTAAGATGAAGAACAGTCTCAAGCAGAAAACCAATAGCATATATCAATCAATGCAAATCAAGAGCAGAAGCTAATACATTGTGGCGGGTTCCGTGATATTTGTTTCCTGGGTTCCCTAATCCCACAATCAGCCACGGAGTGTACTCAGTCTTGACGCCATTCCGGTCGGCCGACGAGGCTGAGACTCGAAGCCTTGTATGAGCCGAACGCTTTTGATGAAAGTTAGGGTTTTTGATTCTGGGATAAGAGATTCTGCTCGTGCAAGTATTAGGCAAAGAAACAGCATACAACATCGACCTAAATACAACAGAACACTGTATCAGGTCATTTTTTGCAAATAACAAAAGCCCCGTGAATATAAACCATACTCGAAAATTAAAAGAAGTAGAAGAGAAAATTTGGTAAAAAGGCCAGAGATGGAGAACAATTAACAAAACACGAGAAAAGGGAGGGAAGACATGGAGAAACCTTTATGTTGAGGTCTCGAAATTCGTTGTAGCAGCCGGCAGTGAGCAGGAAGAGTGATTATGGCTATAGATGCAGTTCTACAGTGGGATTCGTGAAAACTTTTTCTTGAGAGAATAGAGAAGAGCAAGCATAAGACCGAGAAGATTATCAAGATTACTGGATATTTTCTTGTCATCCCATATATGTCCGGTGAGGTGAGTATTTTCTCATATTTTTTATTTTGTGAATGACTAGTTAAGTAATTCCAATTCGTAAATTGGAGTTCCGCTGAAGGCCCAGTTTAATGTTTGGGATGAGTTTAACAAATTGAGAGGCCAACCCCGGAATAATTTTGGGCTTTTGGAGAGAAGTAGGCGGCAGTGTGAGTTAGAAAACTAGCAGAAAAGTTTATAAATTTGAGGTCCAACGTAAATCCCACAATTTACGCTTAATTTTAAAAATATCAAGAGACGGGGTGGTTTTTTTTTGTTCTTTACAACCAGAAGAGAACAACCATGGGTAAGTACTTTTTCTGAATTTTACTTAACTTGAATTTGTCATCAGTCAACTTTAATCAAGAGCTGACACGTTTTACAATCTAATTTTTCCTATTAAGCCTAGGATTAATTTGGTGAAGTGTCAAGCATTGACGTCCTTCATTTTTATGAAATTTCGGACATGGTACGGAATGAGGAGTCCCCATGTCCCAGTCAGCATTCACGTGCATTTTCGACATGTCAACTGACTCTTCGAACCTCATTAAGAATACACACGTAATCAGCCCTTGAGTTAATATACGCTGATTCTCGAATATATATGGTAATTAATTAATAAAAAAATATACATTCCTGTAAATTACTATGCAAATCATGTTATCCAATATGAGGAGAAGGTTGAGATCTCCACCAACTTGATCACTACACAACAAACACTGATCATACTCAAATAATTACCGCTCCTTCCGCCACCGCACCGGAGATGGTGCTCTTCATTTCTTAATTCAACGTTTTCCTCCTTTGTTCAGGTATATATTTCACCGCCGATTCAATTCATTTTTCATGCTATTTTCGCCCTTCGCGGTTTTTTTTTCTTTATAATCTGATCCATAACCATATAATGCTTCTTAGTTCGCAATTAAGTCGCATTATGACTTCCATTCAAATATCTTCGTTGAAATGTCTGCCCGCGCCGTGTGTTATACGGTATACCTTTTGGATGTAAAATTACTGTTTGTTGACTTTAAGCGGGATTTAAGTGTTGACAGGTTATAGTAGAGGAAATGCAGGCTTCCGCATTTTCAATAATAGCAAAATCGAGTTTTCCGTTCCAGGATCGTTTTTTGTCCAGCGCGGGCGCGGGTAGTTTCAGGAACAACAGGTTGGCAGTAGCTAGTTGCGGTGATCTTATCACGAGAAAGAAGATACATTGCTCCAGAATTATCGTTTGCTGGGCTTCAATGGGAGGGAGAGAGAGTATTCAGAGTTTGATTGGATCTTCAGCCAAAACCAGATCACTCAAAACCCAAGCATCTGGTTCGTATTTTCTTCAATTTGACTCTTGGTTTTAGTCGTGATTATGTTCCTCTGTAATAAATTGGTACTTAATCAGATACAACTTTAATACAAGCTTGATTAAACATGTATGATCATAGTCTGTTGAACAGCATAGAGGAAACCAACATTATTGTTCAAGAAAAGGGTTTTAAGTATTTTATTTGAGGGATAATTTGTGCTAAGTACAGCTTCCGCTTCTTAATAGTTGATGGAAAGCATATTTTTTGTGCTGGTTGTATGTGGTAAATTGCACACTTGATAAGCTAAAATTGTAGTCACTAATTATGATCATGTGAAATTGATTTATCTTGTTTCTCAGTGCTAAGGTTTTGGAATTATTAAATGCAATCAATTTCTGGGTGCTTTATTAAGAAATTAGCTTCTTTTTTTCCCCCTCTTGAGTGACAGACGGTGATCTTGAGGATCTTGCACATGCCAAAACCCAAGCGAAAGCATATGGAAATGTATTTCCATATGTCGGAGTTGCTTGTTTAGGGGCTATTCTGTTTGGATATCATCTGGGGTATGCATTATATATGTGCATATTTTTCTTCCTCAGAGATAGAGGCTGCAACAACATAGATGCTTTTGTTGATTGTTATTCTGACCTTAACCCATTTGTGCTCGGCTGTCAAATTTATCTTATTCAGTGTCATAAATGGAGCTTTAGAGTACCTCGCCAAGGATCTTGGGATTGCAGAGAACACTGTATTACAAGGTAAGTTGTTAAGTCTTTGTAGGGTCTATATTATTTGTTTTGGTATTTGTTAAATATAAGTGGGAAAAATATATGATGCCGCCTATCATGTCATTTACAATTTTCAGTGTCAACTTATTATCTGCGAAACACTTGAGTTAAATGTGATTATTCTTTTGGTGCTGGATCATAATTAGACAAATATAATCAAATAGTTCCAGAACACTCAACTGTTTATGTTACTCTCCATTTGATATAGATGTAGACCTGTTACCGCTTGATCCACTTATGTTTTATTGTTGTCGTATTAAATTAAAGTACACTTTGATTTTTGTTGAATTTTCTTTTATCTGGGAAATGAATGGTCATCTTCAGATCGAGACATTTATTATTTGTCTAAGAAAGACGTTCCTGATAATTAATACTTCAGACATGTCTCTCCTTTTCTTATTAGGCATCTGAAAATTTTATGCTGCGTATTTTTACCTCAGGCTGGGTTGTCAGCTCACTACTTGCTGGTGCAACTGTTGGTTCTTTTACTGGAGGTTCATTAGCTGACAGATTTGGGCGAACCAAAACTTTTGTTTTGGATGCATTTCCACTTGCAGTTGGGACATTTCTTTGGTTTGTATTCGAATTCATCTTCTAATTTTTGTATTTGATATAAAAATGATGACAATAGTGTCTTTGACTATTACCATGCCCCTCAGTGCCATATCAAAAAATGTAGAGACAATGATAATGGGCCGTGTTCTTGCTGGATTTGGAATAGGCATATCATCAGCTATCGTGCCACTTTACATATCTGAGGTAACCATTTCCTGATGCACCTGCTATATATTCTTTCCTTTAATGATTGGGTCTTGCATCTAACACTCTTTCCATGACTAGATCTCACCTACGGAAATCCGTGGCACTCTTGGATCTGTCAACCAGTTATTCATATGCATTGGGATCCTTGCAGCATTGGTAGCTGGATTGCCTTTGGCAGGGAATCCTTTGTGGTATTAATTTTTTTCCAATATGTTTCTTTTCATGAAATTTTTTGTTATAAGAAATGCTTTTAATATCTGAGAAATGATGGAAAATCAAAGAATATTGCATCATTTGTTTTTAGGATTTTGCCTTTTGCCCATGTAACCATTAAGGAATCAACAAAAAGTTAATTGAATTTGGTCATGAGGCTCTATCAATTTAAGACCAGTGGAAGAGTATTAGTATATTTGAATTATTTGATCCTTTGCACTGCTCCGGTTTCACAAGTATTAGACTATTTAATAAGTATAGGAACGGCCAACATTGATCAAGTAAACTTCATGCCCCTGATGTAAGTAAATGGGAATATTTAAGAATCAAGCAAATCAAATTCTGGAATTAAGGAAGAAAACCGAAATCCAGGTTACAAAAAACCTGTCAGCCCATCTCGTAGCTGCTTCAATCCTGATCGTTCAAAAACCTCAGCCTAACCACTCTAAACGAGATTAAATAACTAACAAACTAAACACAGCTCATGGGCGCCCAATAACAAACTCATCAACCCACAGCACTTGCTCAAAACATATTTCAGCAAAATACAAATAAAGCAGCAAGAAAATAAATAAACAGCAACTAAATACATAACTTCAATCTCCCATGCTTCACTTAGCCTGCTGAGTACATACTATTTTACTTGTCTTGCTTACTTCTTTCCAATGCGAAATAACCTTTCCTCCCTTGATGAGTTCTTCAGTGTTAAATAATCTGGTATTATGTTGCACAATAATTGTTCTTCTTCATACGTTTTTGACACTGTCTTTAGTGCAAGTTACTTGGATCGATGATGTAACTTGATTTCTTCCGACCTTCTGCATTTCTATTGATTGTCTATCCCATGCTACATTTTCTCTCTGCTATCAATATAGGTGGAGGACGATGTTTAATATTGCACTTGTTCCATCTATATTATTGGCTGTGGGAATGATCTTTTCTCCTGAAAGTCCTCGATGGCTTTATCAGGTTACGTTTTGCTTTTCATAGCAATGCCTGTTTTTAGCTAATACATATACTTCTTATTTTTCATGGGGCCACCTGCATGATTTTATGGTATAAATATGCTAAATGTGGCACATTTCTACTGAAGCAAGGGAAAATTGCTGAAGCTGAAGTGTCCGTAAGGAGGCTATTTGGGAAAGAAAGAATTGCTGAGGTTATGCGTTCTCTCGATGCATCAGGTCAAGGTTCTTCTGAACCGGAAGCTGGATGGTTTGATCTCTTTAGCAGCCGATACCGAAAAGGTATGTATTTTCGTACAAGAGTTTTTAATGGGATAGGGATCGCATTGTCTTTTAGGGAAGCTATTATTATGTAGTAGCCTCCCTAATTTGCATGCATATTACAGTAGATGGATTTGATGATGGCTACAATTTGAAGGAACAAAGATTACATGTGATCTACTAGGAGTCTTATTGTGTCTCTCAGTTGCATATCTTCTATTGCAAAGAACTTGTCTTATGTGGGTCAGTTGACATGATTGCTTATGCTGTTTGGTCCAGCATGTCGTAGAACATATTGAGATGATATAGTAATTTCCAGGTCAATTAGTTCTTGTATACTGTTAAATCATATCTGACCATATTGATTAAAATCTGGTTCCTCTTTGTTACTATTAGCATGATCGGTTGAAGGGGGACCACATTAACATTAACCACGGTTCCCTTTCTTTTTCTTTTTTTTTCTTAATGTTGGACATCATGTTTTTGATTGCATTCTTATAGTATATAGTCCTACTGTGTTGCAGTTGTCAGTGTTGGGGCAGCTCTCTTCTTGCTTCAGCAGTTTGCTGGGATAAATGCAGTTGTTTACTTCTCCACTTCGGTATTTCGCAGTGCTGGTATTACATCTGATGTTGCTGCCAGTGCTTTAGTTGGGGCTGCAAATGTTTTTGGTTAGTTTTATTTTGGAGTTTCAAGAACAAGGGTGAATAAGATAGTTATACATACATTTTACATGTGCGTGCATGAAAATTTTCAGGCACAACCGTTGCATCCTCGTTGATGGATAAACAAGGAAGGAAGAGTCTTTTGCTCACAAGTTTTGTAGGCATGGTACGATTCCATTATCTAACAATACCTAAATAGATTTGTTAGACAGTGGCTCAAATATAAGAGCTTGTTGATTTTCCATGTGATATGCATGATATGTGCCTATACTTGGATGAATTCTTGCGTTTGAGGCTGACTTTCGCCTCACAAGAACGTGGCAGAGTTTTGGACCTATGGCCCTCTGTACCCAAAATGCAGCCTTAAGTGATATTAATGTTACATTTCTATATAAACGGAACTATTACTGGCACTTGTTTCTCTATTCAAACATAGCTTGTCTATATTTGATTTCTTATTCATATAGCCTCTTTCTGCTTTGAAAGGGTGCTTCTATGCTACTGCTTGCCCTGACCTTTAGTTGGACGGCACTGGCACCTTACTCTGGCACACTTGCTGTACTAGGCACTGTTCTGTAAGTTTTTATCATCTACACATCATTTCTAAGGTTTGTTTTCAGTTTTCTATAAGTAAACTGGCTGAAATTCATTTTTCATGTTTCTTTGTTCAGATATGTGTTGTCGTTTTCTCTTGGCGCTGGTCCAGTACCTGCTCTGCTACTTCCTGAGATTTTTGCCTCAAGAATACGAGCTAAAGCTGTGGCTTTATCTCTGGGCATGCATTGGGTAAGAAAAATTATCTGGGAACTATATAGTTCCTCTATTTTGGCATTCTTTTTATCTTTGTTTATGTTGATTTGCTGTGAATAGTGTTCTCAGTCATCTGTGATAAAATGTGGTAATATACATGGAACAATAATTACTGCTCCTGTCAGTATTGTATGAATCCATCAGAATCCAGAATCCTGTTTTGGTGTGATAATGCATCATTCTAATCTCAACTTCATTTTTGTAGTGAATATTGTATAATAGAAGATGATGAAATTTATCTTGGGTTTTCTAAGTATGTTTGTTGGTGGCAACAGATATCGAATTTCTTGATTGGATTGTACTTCTTGAGTGTGGTGAACAAATTTGGAATCAGTACGGTGTACATGGGATTCGCATCGGTTTGTGGTATAGCAGTGGTGTACATATCTGGTAATGTTGTGGAAACCAAGGGCATGTCCTTGGAGGAAATACAACTGGCTCTCAACCCTTCTGCTACTTGAGAATTCTGTTTATTTGCTGACATCTCTTCCGCTTCTCGATAAATTTTTCTTTCATTGCTTTGTATTTGGAATCTATATCAAACAGTTCTCCCCCACAATAAATTTATATCACCTCTGTGCTTTTACTGTGTTTCCCTTGAATTCATACATTTTTCATGGATATTATTTATCTATCCATTGCACTTTGGATACGAACCCAAATCTATCTATACTTATTATAAAAGTGTGTATATTTCTCCCAAATTGTTTGTTCTCTATTTTGTCTCTTCAAATAATTATTTTAGGGGACAACAATGTAAATTATTTATGCATGATATAATTAATTTACTTATATTTATTTTGATATTATATATAAGATTTGTATTTATCAACAATGCAATTTAGATATTATCCTAAAATATTTTATCTCCTAATTCTTATATGTGACAATAGATATCACAACATAAATAAATTATCTTATTCATCATGAAGAATTCGGGCACAATTTAGGAATTTGTTGATATATACTCTAATAATACTGATTCCATGCTCGTCTACATGATTTATCAATCGGTTACTAAATTTCAAAATTGACAATTTAATCAAGTAATTTACATGTGTGAGTGTGAGTGTGAGCCTTTTTTCATCAGGGTTAATTGATATTTTGATTGTAAATTACACAAATTTTTATTTGTATGATTAGATAAAAAAATAATTATAAACCTACTCGAAAATAAAAGTGATAACTTTCTTGTATAATTTTTAAATTTGCAAACATTTTATCGGTTAGGAATTGCATTATGAATAATATAAAATTAGCACCCTTCATAAATATTTAATTATAATGAAAATAATGTAATTTACACGAGAACACTAAATATGATTAAAAAACGAGAACAATTAAGAACTGTTTGTTTAATTCATCGGATAGATGATAATTTTCATTAATTGTTGACAATTACTTAATAAAATATTAAATATTTAACATATTTTAGATTTTTCAAAGTAAATTATTTAGACATATAAAATAAAATATTTTGCATCAATTTTTACTCTTTCATAAATAGTATATTAACTTTCAACAAATTTATGGCATATTTATAGAATTTTATTAAATTATTTTTTAAAAGAATATTAAGTATTTCTTAAATAATTTTATTTATGATGAATTCATACAAGTACGTTAGTTGTTTGATCAGATGAATGCCTCAATTTTTAATTTATTAATGTAGATCAATAAATATAATGCTATTATTATAGTAAGTTTATGCAAATAAATAATTAAAAATATATAAAAATTATATTCTTCATAATTTTTATATTATTTTAAAATAACGAATGTATAATGTGTGCTTGGACCCGGTCTTAAAGAAAGAGGTGGAAAAGTTGGGCGATAAATCCAAATTGTGCATGCCAGTTTTCAACAACATATAGGCATATTAGACCTCAGTGTCGATGACTTGAAGTCCAATTAAAAAAACAACACGTACTTAGAGCAGCCCCAAGTCAACTGACAAAGTATTCTTTTGAGAAAAAGAGTGACAGTTTTCCTTTTTCTTCTGATATTAGAGGGAGCTGCACATGGAAACGAAATCGATTCAAAAAGAATGACAATTTTCCTTTTTCTTCTGATATTATAACGAAACGTTTGCTTTTCTTTTCTTACATGATGGTTTTATTTATTTATTTATTCACCTTTTTGTGATTAGAACAATTCCACACGTGACACGTTTAATAAATTTAGTCCATACTAGTTAGGAACTTTTATCTATACTTATTATAAAAGTGTGTATATTTATTTTAAATTGTTTGTTCTATATTTTATTCACTTCAAATAACTATTTTAGGGAACAACAATATAATTGTCTATGCACGATTTAATTAATTTACCTTTATTTATTTTGATATTACATAGATTTGTACCTATCAATAATGCAATTTAGATATGATCCTAACACATTTTATCTTCTAATTCTAATCATAGATATCACAACATTAATAAATGAACTTCTCTCCAAATTAGCCACTTTTGTTAAGTGGAAAGCAAAAATAACCATACTGCTGTTGATGATCCCAATCTTGTAGAAATATTCAGGGATGGGTATTTTGGACAGTTTTTAGGGTGGAATAAGCCTAGGAAACATGGTAAACCGTATCACATTTTCCTTAATGGTTCGCCAGGTAAAGGTGGAAACTGAGAATGAATTGTGGTTTACAGTTGGGGGACACAATATGAGGTTTGGGCCGTCGAAGTACGCTCTAATCACGGGACTTTTTTTGGATAGTCAGAGTTCGTTCCAAGTGCGAACTACGATCATACGGCCAGTAATTTTTGCCAAAGGTTTTGTGGGGGGATGGTGATTAAGGCTGATGATCTGTTGGAAATTTTTGTCCAAAATAAAATAGATTTGAATCGGCGGATGACTACATCAGGATTGCCAATATTCTGATGGCGTGATATTTTGTTTTGGGGTTTATTGGCAGTAGGCTTCTAGAGTCGTGGTTGTTCTTCTTAGTTGAAGAATTAGGTCGGTAGAATTCATTTTCTTGGGAAGCTTATTCATTTAAGGCGCTACTATACTATGTGAAGGGTGTCCTCGCGGAACCGACCAAACTTGGAAATACACTCGGCTTATTCGGACTATGGTAGAAATTTCTGGTGTAATTTTTTCATTTAGTTTAATAGTTATGTACATGAAATATATTTATAATAATAATTTTGTTTACTCCACAGATCTGGTCATTCGAAGCCATCCCAAAAATTGTGTCAGTGGCTGGTCGATTGATAGGTGGCTTCGATGTTGTGCCACGGTTCCTGACGTGGTGCTTCGGAAATCCCAGTTCAAAGTTGGACTTTGACGTGATTTTTGACCGACAGGTAATTTCGTGATTGTATATTAAACGTTAATTTATGTATTATGATTTATTGTTAATATGTAAGGCGTTTTATTTTTATTTTTTTTACAGTTGAAGTGTCGTAGTCATCTGCCGCCTACAGATCTAGAGCAGCAATTGGCGTACTGGCAGAGCACTTAAACCAATACGCAAAAATAATGGCAATCTGAGAAATCCGCGCAAAAATCCCAATAGCAATCTGAGAAATGTATTTTTGATACATTTCGAATGTAGTCGCTTAATACGAACTTACATTCGGATGTAGTCGCCCAAAAATAATGGCAATCTGAGAAATCCGCGCAAAAATCCCAATAGCATTCGACCGAAAAGGGTGTTCTTTTTCGGTCAAATGGATGCCTTCTATCGCCATTCTGCGTCAGCTGCAAAACACGCTTCGACCGAAAGGTGAAAGCATTCAATCGAATGACTCTCTTATGACTCAATTCTTCATTTTACGCACAACATGCATTCGATCGAAAGCTGACCACTTTCGATCGAGTGACCCCTCTCTGACTCGGCCACAATTCACTCGAAATCACCTGATCGACCGAATGGAAGGGCCCATTCGGTCAAAAACACCCAATCTATCTCAAAAACTCGATTTTTACTCTAAAAAGATGAAAATATGCAATCGAACTCAAAAACTCAAGTTTAGTCCATTCAGATAGCGAAATACAGATGAGCGATGCATTAAATGATTGAATTTAGCAATTTAGACCATGAAAATGCAATGAAATCCTACTAAATGCTCACTTATCAGGTTGCAACCACAATTACAACTGATCTCTCTCAAATTTTCATACAACAAAATCGGCACACCACCGAGAGAAGTCGACGGAATAGGCACGTGCGCACGTGAGATCAAAATTAGCAACTGCCAATCCAGATTTGGTTCCTTTTTTTTAATCTTTTTTCAATTGATTAATTTTACCATTATTTATGATATGATTATATTATATTATATTAATTTCTTGTCATTTATTTTATCTCTCGATTAATTTTGTTAAATTATTTGTCCTTCGATTAATTTAGTTAATGTATTCTCGATGTTTATGATTAGATTATGATGATGTAGTACTTATGAATCCGGTCACAAATTTTTGCCTTATGAATAGGTTTAGGGAAATTTTGATTATGATTATATTATGATTTTGT
>AYJT01031475.1:0-21342 GCA_001278415.1 Ocimum tenuiflorum | reverse complement strand
GAGGGTGGAAACACAAATTTTAATATTTATTTATTTGTGAATAAATCAACAGAAAATTTGTGTACAATTGGGTTTGATTTGGATCAAAATACAGTTTTGTTGATTCGATCTCTAGATCTCCTTTGATTCTTCTCTTCAAATTTGATCTTTAAAAATCCTTATGTGTTCTTCGAATTGTCAAAGGAATTTGGCTCCTTCGATCTTCTTGAATTTGGATTTGGGGCCTTGTAACGTTGATCCAGAGGATCTGCACCTTGTTTCTGGATCGAACGTTGAACTTGCTTTAAGTTTAATGAAGAATTTGATCTCGTTCTTTGGTTTAAACTTCGATCTTGATCTTCGAGTATTTATGGATTTGATAACATTCGTTGGGGCTGGGAAGCTTTAATTTCGGATCAAGCGCTGAATTTGGCTTGAGATTTGATGAAGAACTTATCGTTGTTCTTGGTGAATTTGAACTTTGATCTTCGTCTTCAAGGATTTGAGGATTTGAAAACGTTTGTTGGGGCCGAAGAGCCTTAATTCCAGATCAAACGTCAAATTTGAGTTGAATTTGGTGAAGAACGCGTTGTTTTTCACGAAGAACGGCTTGAATCTCCACTTGAATGCTTTGAATGCGTCTTGAAGATGTACAGAGGATGTGTGTGCTCCTACTTCTTCCAGTGTGTATTTTTTTGTGCGTCTCCAAGTCTACATTTATAGGGAATTATGAGACTCCTATCCCAGGAGCTTATGTAACGCAATCTTATTGGTCCTTCTATTTGATGGGCTGAAACTCTATTTCTGATGGGCTCTCCACGTGGGCTGATTCAATGGACTAGAAAATTAAATATTAATTTCTTATTTATTTAATTTAGGAATAAATTTAATTGAATTCTCAAATATAAATAAATTAATATTTAATTAATTTTTTTAATCCACATGTTGCGACTTGATTGATTGTGAATTTTTGTGTGTCTGCATAGGGTAAATCCCCTCCTTTGTATGTATAGCAATGGTCTGCTTGTGCTTATCATATCTTGTTTTTATCTGGGCTTTTCCATTTTTGTAGGTTTCTTGGTTTTTATTCGTACGCTCGTTTTACTCGCTAAAATGCTCATAATTAATTAAATTATAAATATTTTTAAGGACTGTTCTTTATACCTCATTTTTTATAAATGCCTAAAATTCAAATTTTTATATAACAAAGAACGCAAGTTCAAATGTAGAAGCACGAAATTAATCATTTTGAAAAAGAATAATTTTAAATGCTACCATCAAATTTCTCCCCGGAACCTCCCTTATTATTATAAAATAAAATTGATAGATAATTTTACCGAAAAACCGTCCACTCCCAACTTAAAATATTAAAAAGAAAAAGAAAGAAGCCCTTTCATCTGCCGCGGGACCAATCCCACCCCAACCAGAAACATGGAAGGAAAAGAGGGAAAATCGCACAAGAATTGCGATTACACTCATTTGTCGCCATAAAAATTATCGGCTTTGAGCGATGGGAATAATGTTTAACGAGAACCACGCACTGATTGTCGACCGTTCCTTGGCCAGCGATCATAATTTGTTGGATGTAAATGTAATGCGTGGTTATACTGGTAGAGTTTTTAAAATTGGAGGCAATAAAGACAAAGGAGGATGCGTCTGGGCAACTTTATTTTATTTTTTTTTTTAAAGTAAGATTGTATAATAGTTTTATATTTAAAAATAAAAGGTTACTTTCAAGGATAAAATAAGTCTATTTATGTTCATATTTAAATCCTCAATAAATCACCATTTCTGGATTCTGGGCAGAACAATTGACCGGATTTTGACATATAGAGATTCATTCACCCTCTTATTTAACCAATTATTTTTTCTAATGAAAGAAAACATAAAATAGCATTATACACCTTCCAGATATATCTTACACTAAACTTCAAATCTGGCTACATGACGCAGAGAAGTCAAATATTGCATATTTCGAAACAAACATTAATAGTCAAGATAATTTGAATTTGACGACGGGCGTGGAATATCATTAATTGAGTCTCACCATATAAGTATTATACCATATGCAAAACATGAAGTGCATGATAGGTCGCTGTCTTCCACTCAAATCTAATTATATAGCAACAAACATTATCAACCGTCATTCCAACTCATAAAGTATCCATCTGTACCACATAGCATTAGCTATAAAGCAACTCTTATAAAGCTTTCAAGATACGACCATAAAAATACCAACTACATGCACCAATGGAAATGTATCAAATTTATCTCAATACGAAAATGTTTTACAAAAGTGAACAATACCTTCCTGCTCTCTAAGTCAAAAACCATATTAACCCTAGCCTACTGCTTAAATAAAACTTAAGAAATAAAAGAATATTTCAATATTTGTATCTGTGCAATCAAGAATTTCGTTACATTGTAAAAGGAGCATCACAATTTTAGCAACTCCTTCAAAAATCTATAAAATAATCAATTGTGATGAAATAATTGCATATCTAGTGTTCTCCTCTGCAGTTTATATCCTCTGAGACGTTTGAATCTGCAAACTGATCTGCCCCATTCCCAGATTCTACACATGGGACACCATTTCTTGTGCTCGATGGATGACCCCAACCATCTTTCATTCGAAGCCACGGTGGCGCTGATTTTGAATGATTCCACTTCTGCTGCCTAAAGTATTTCCTTCCCAAGTTATAAGAACTCGTTTCTGGATGATTGCTTGCCATTGTTATATTCATTTCCAGTCTATCAAAGGTACACGACATTGTGCGTTTTTTACCAGAGTGAGCAGCACTATCTTGTCCCGTCATCTCAACAGGTTCACCAACACATTTATCAACCAACGCTGGCTGTGTTCTCTTGTCAGTGGCACATGGAGGCAGAGGAGGAAAAGGATGGAACGGCAAACCTGGAGCTATGGTCCAAACCGGAGTGGCTGCAGCTTCAAGGACCCCAAATTGTTGCATGACAGACGAGGGAACTCCATAAGATACAGGCAAACGCGCAACAAATCTCTCTTGTGAATCTGCCAATACAATGTCGGAAGGATGCCTACTGGATGTGTGTGTCTCACAAAAACTATGAGCAGTTGAACAAGCAGCCGCTGGAACCACAGGGTCATTACAGAGAGACGAAAACCCTGGCGGAATATCATTGTCAACATTTGGCTTCTTGGGATTTGCACAATCCTCTGCTGGTTGATCCCACCGACTCTTGCGCTTGCGTGTTCTTGTTCCATTAGTTCCATTACTACAACCTGAAGCAGAGGAGTGGTCTAGGGTTGAATTTTCAGCACTAGATGCTACCACTGGCTGCTTGTTACTACATTCAACTGAATCTGCAAGTTTTCCGCCTCGATCACTCCAATGATCTCCAGACGACACTGATAACTTACCATATATTGAATGCTGACGAAATTCCGTCTTCCCACCATCCAATTCCATGAAGCAGCTTTTCCGGAGGTATTTTGGAATCCACCTATCCCGGAAGTTTCGTGCAATTTGATGAACCTGAAGGCAGTAGAGGAATTTAAAACTTCAATCAAAAGCCTATCGCATTGCACTAATTCCTTAATGCACCTTCTAAGCGTCCATTAACAAACAAATTTTAACGCTACACCATATTCATCCAATGATAAAATAGTATTTAATTAATACATCAGCAGAAGGCAGCACCCTGCACGCTACAAAAGGGGATTATGACATGGAAACAAGATGACATATCTCAAATAAGTAGACATAAATTTGAGATGACCTCAAAATGTAAGACAGCAAAAAGAAAAATATTTTATGAGGTCATTGAATTCCTGCTTCTCCGACAATAATACCTGTGGCTTCAACTTACTCCAACAAAAGGATTTCATGTAATGATCTTTTGGAAATTAGCAACTCAATTATGAAATAATCACAAAAGTCCAAACATTATCTATCCAGCCATGAGGTAGATCAGCAGCAACTCCTCTGATACGAAAATAATTTTGCATCAGCACATACCCAATCAGTTTCTTTATCGCACAATATAATTTGAATATTGCCCAGCTGTTCAGGTCTATTTATTATTATTGTTCACGTTGCCCAGACGTTCAGGTCCATGTACGGTAATTGCATATAAACATCTTTGTATTTATAAACAAAAGATAAAATTCAGGAACCAATTAAAAAAGGAGAAGAATGTTGCAATGGGATTGCTACACTTTATAGGAGCTAATATGCTTTTCCCGATACGTACATAAGACAGAATTTGATTCAAAATGGACAGTGCAGCATTAGATTTTGTGTGACTAAATCGACATCGAACACTGATATGGATCATCCCTTATAAATTTTATGCTTTCGGACATAGATTTAAGAGTGGATAAATCGACATCAAATTGGACAAAAGATTTTTAAAACATTACCTGTTTGTCAGCATGTTCCGTCATTGTTAATATTGAATCTTTAAAGCTGCAAGTAAAGTAGATTCAATTTAGAAAACCATCGTCATATTTTGCAACCTAAACACGAACAAGTAATTCAAAAGAAAGGGCCATCTTCCGCATTCAATCACAAATCAGCATGCTGATAATTGTGCATGTACCAACACAAATATCAAACTATACACCATATTCAAATAAAGGAGCAAATACACAGAGGGTATTTTCTTCACCTTTCCACCCCAGGACGAGGTGGACCTCCAGCTATCAGCTCCAAAGTAAGGATCTCTCTCATCGCCAGATATTCAATTACCTATCCACAAAAAAAAAATAACAATCATCAAATCATTAGTTTTCATGGCATTATTTTCCTTCCAGAATGCATCATATAATTTGAACAATTACTCCCTAGAGAATACTCAAAACTAATAAGTCCAATTGTTCAAGTTCTTTTTATAAGAAACAGAAAATAATTTGTCAAAAACAGAAGAAGGCATCTACAACAATTAGGACCAGATGACATGCAACAGAAAAAAGCATCACCTAAGAGGAGGTTCACAACATGTAAGAGAACCAAGGAAGCACCGAGTTTGTTCTAGTGTCTCCTTGATTTGATGCAAGTGATCCCTTCATTCCTTCTAGCATGCTGTTTGCTCATATGCACCCTTGTGTTCTTTAATTCCATTCAGCAATAGTTTTATTTCTTTCAAAAATTGCAGTTTCATGCCAATATTTATCTGGCAGCAATAATTCCTTTATGATTCATTACAAATGTCCTCTCAGAAGCTAGATCAAAGATTATTTCCAAAGCATTTAAGGTCATTATAAGCTAATGCATTAAATTTAGTTGGTGAATTAACTAGGGAGATGGATATAAGAAATATAAATTTTGGTTTTGGTCATTACAACACAAGTTCATCAGCTAATTGTCAAAATGGCTACACATCATGTAAAAACTTAAGTTGGCAGAGAGGAATGTCATTTTAAGATTAATTCAACAAGCTATTACTTTATAATATAGCCGTAATGTGGACTTGTTTTAATTAATGGGTGCTTGTTTTAATTAATGGGTGGACTCTTATTTGGCCTCGCTTTGATACCATGCCACATTACTGCCTCATATAAAAGCATCAACTTGAAAAGGGGCATGCCATTTGAAATTTAATTTATCTTCAGCAACCGTCATGCATATAAAGCCATGCAATGCATCCATATCAAAGTGCACATTTTAGTTCTCTTGCACGTTGGTATATAAAAGTGAGCCCATATATACCGGTTCTAAAAGAGCAGCTTCTCTAGGAACTTGTAGTTCCAATCAAATGACACACTATCATAACCAAAACTTCAGTTTATTTTCATATGGCATACCATTTATGGAACATTTTCACATAATCAACTAAAAACATTACATTTTAACAAATTTACCTTAAGAAGCTTGCGCAGAATTGGAGTTTTATTGAACTCTTTTCTATACCTCTTCATTATGTTGTGTAACATCTGGAGACCTATTGACCAAAAGTCACTCATCGTGAAAACTCCAGTGAACTTACAGAACAGCATAAAATGTGATAGAAGAATATGATGACGACAGTCACTGAAATAAATTACCGTTCTTATTCATTATATCGACCAGAACAGTCCGAGATTTTGTCTTCAAAAGTGCATCCAAGATCATTGAAAGATCTCGATTACTGGAATAGATAAGGAGATCAAAATGCATGAAGCATCACATGGTACACAAATGCAGTTGAACAAATGAAATACATAGAATATATGGACTACATAATCATATTTAAAATTACCTTTGAATAGCTTCACCATGGCCATTAGTCCCAGATACAGCTGTTAGTAACAAAAGCTTTAAGTAACCTCTTGAGGCGTCCTGTAGAGACATTAGAGAACTTAGAGGAACGCCGAGCAGGATCGAGTGCATAAAAGCAAACTAAAACCAATTGAAGCAGTCATCATCAGAAATTGCTTATTCAGGCTCAGCTTGAAGCTTGTTTTAAAAAAGTGAAGTGCCCTAAAAAAGTTATGAGATGTTGTTTATTTACATTTTTTTAGTTGAGGAGAGAGGAATTTGAGATGAATTATGAATGTGTTTTGGAAGGAATCACTTTTATGGAAAATGTGAAATGCACTTTTCTGGAGAAAAACGTAAACAAACGGAGCCTCAGTCATACTACGAGTTGGTAACAGAACTTCCTCCTTGATGCCATAAACCAGAGACAAAAGGAGACAGACGTCTTATCAAACTGGAGCTGGTAAAACATGTAAAATGTTATCACAGAAAGAGAAAGACTTACTTTTCGCTTGCTTATTCCCCCTTCAGCATCCAGCAACTCATTCAATTTCCCCTCAACTGCAATCATTTGGTAAGGGATCCGCAAAATCAAGTCTTATACCCCCAAATATTAATAAACAATAATATGGAACATCAAGCAGATGGTTATACCTGTTTCAACATGAATGTTAAGGGGATGGTCTGGTAACTTCTTAGATTTGTAGCATACTGCAGGTGGCTTATGCGTATCTACAGTTCCTTTGTCATTAATAACATTAGACTTAAGTTTCCCTTTTCTAATTGATGGCAATGAATGACGAGTCTTGGCAAGAGAATTTGACTTCACAAATTCCCCCTTTCCTTCCATGGTGCCATATTTCAGCTTTTTCTTACATTCAACTGCCTCAAGCTGCAATTTTCCAGGTATTTTGGTTGTAGGCATCTTCAATTCATTATTGAAACGTAGAGCCAAAGGCATTGTGCTGTTCATAATTTCCTCTGATTGAGAGGAAGCTTCCATGAGATTGACTGGAGAGCTCGTCTGGGACAGGAGGCTCTCAGATTCAGCCTTGAAAGTGGCTGATGTAGAACTATCAGATCCAGCAGCGGTTGCAGCTCTAGAGAATCCATTGGAAGCAGAACATAAATCTCCTTTTTCAATTGAAGTGTCTGAAGTGATGCTCTCAGATTGACCAGCAGCATTGACATTCTTCATTCTATATCTGTTTTCTTCTAGCTCATCCCTACTTTCATTTTCTCTCCCAAACATGGATTGTGACATTATGTTTGCCCAATCATTATTCATCTCCCTGTCTTCACAGATCATAACAGGTTCTGCATATTCATCATCCGAGTCCTCCTGAACAATTACTTCATGATTTGTCGGATCACCACCTATATAGCCCCGACAATTAGGTGAACCACACACACATTTTTTTGCAGCAGCTCCGAATACGCGTACATAATTGTAGTCGAACGTTATCTCTTCACCCTGGCATGCAAATATTAACAAAATTAGAATGTTCATTGAGATATGACCCGAATGACAGGTATAGCTTCCAGCATTAGCCGAGACTAAGAATGCCTTTTATTTATGAGTTAACTTTACGGAGAAGCAATCTGATGCTAATGTGTTGGATCAAAAACCCTAAAGCTATAAAAAGGTTTGTAGAGATAATAACAGAAAAACATCACAGAAAATGTACATCATTCTCCCTTTCCATTCTAAGCAGACACAAGCATGGAACAGATACAACTTGACTGACATGATAAATGAAACATCACTTTCAGCAGATAACATTACCTTCTTAATATCTCTAATAGCAAAAAGCCCAACACAGACTTCTCCATTCACCATCCACTGTAATCATAGAAGAGAAAAGGTCAAAGAGTTAATATTTCTAAAGCCCTCAAAGTATTTATCTCTCTCCCATAGCTACAGGCATGAATTGAGCAAGCCTGTATATCATGTAGTTTTAAAATTTAAATTAATCAACTACTGATAGGACAGGATGAAGAATAAAATGTGATCTACTTATAGATTAACTTAACCTGAACAGGGTTAATTATTCTAAGCATAATGCAAATATTGAAGGTTATTGCATAACAACATAAGATGATGAGGTTTCTGTATGATTTTAAATATGCAAAAGTTCTCTAGGGCTTCAACCCACAAAAACTGAGAGAAATTGGGGGAACATCTAGTAGGTAGGCTTTGCATGAGTCTTTAACATGAATTCTACAGAAGGATATATTTGACAAATTCACAATCTTTCACTTTATAAATTGCTAAAGTACATGACGAATACACCCATAAAATTAATACCTTTTCTGTCTGGCAGTTAGGATCACAACTATGGTTTATAAAGCGACCCAAATTCCCCTTAGCACATGCATCAATAACCTGAAACAAAAGAATTAATTTCAAGAGAATGTGATAACAATAAGTAAAAATGCAAAAATAACACCACCAAATGTAATCAAATATGGGACAGCTAAAAAGGAATCCATGGAGATTTCAGTGGCTGAGGACAAAGTTCATTTTATTTTCAAAAAATAGTCTGAATTATCATTTAAGGCTCCATAAACTCTTCCTTAGAGATAAGGATACCAGCGAGCTCTGCATCCTTGGATATAAAATTAATGTCATTTAAACAGAAAAAATATAAAATCATGTCAGTGCATAACATGTTAGGAACACAAACAATGTCCAAAGATCAACTCATCATCGCAGAACAGTGAGTGCAGGATGCCTGCCTGAAGAGTTGGACGCTTCAAATGTTCAAATTATCCACAACCCAGAAATTATAACTCAGAAAATAGTATAAACAATTTCCAAAATAGGATAGCTTAGATTCCAATTGATAGCTTAAAAGAATTAGCACCTACAAATGTACAAGTAACCAACATAGCATGATACACTCAAACTGTAGTAGGGAAAAAAGTAAAAGAAGATACATGATAAAAGAAACATTAGCAACACAAACTGGGTCATGAATTAACCAGATATCATTATGATGCCATGGAAAGAATGTTAATAACTCCAGGATTTTCCAACTTTACACATCTAATAAGGAGGGAAGGTATCAAACCTCACTCCCATTCAGCGTCATAAAGTAAAAATGTTTATGGCCCTGCAAAGCATACTCTCTCTGCCTTGCTTCATGAGCATGAATATCGAGTACCTGAAACAACAGGAAATTGTAACATGTAGGAGCTGAAGTTAAAGTTCACTGTACTTAGAATCTGCAATCATATAAAAACCAGCACCCACCAAGGTGTGTGGCTCCAAAAGGACTAATGACTAGCAATTTGGGGCAAGTTAACACATCAAATGGGCTCATTTATCAGGACAAACCAATGACACGAAAGAATTACACTGGAATAAACTTCCATTTCCAAATGGCAACAGAATTATGCAGAATACTGAATCATCACAAAGAACTTTGTGACCCTAAGGCATCGGATTAAATGCTTTTACTCCATCTTAAAGCATGCTTATCAGTATCTATGCAACAAATGTAACTATTTCATTCAGCATGGAGTTACGTTTAAAGAAACAATGCAAGGCAGCCCATCAATATCTTAATATGCATTATTGATTAATTCAGTCTACTAAGTGGAATGCCAACTCGGTCCAATATATTTCAACAGAAAATACCAAATAGTTACAAATTTAACAAACTTGGATACCTCTCCAACATATTCAATGAGAAACTGTCCTTCGGAGATGTCCTGAAGAGCCTGGAGACCAAAACCCTTCTTTCCGCACCTCACCCACTTCAGTTTTGCATACGTTCGTTTCTGAAACTGTAAGCAAACAAAGAGGACTTACTACAGTAATGCGAAACACAATCACAAGAAAGGTGGAAAAGATCAGAAGTTTGGATACCTGTTGATTTGAACAAAGTTCACCACATGGACAAGTTCCTTCAACACATTCAATGTTGAGCATTCGGTTCAAGCATTTAACTCCACAACCCATTCTTCCATCAGATGGAGGTTTGCAATGGCAAACCATCACCTGTTATGCATAAGCGTAATGCATGAGCAGAAAAATATCAGGTTGATAACAATTCGATCTGAAAATCGGAAAATAAACAAATAAACAAAAATCTGTCCTGTACCTAGTGTAGCACAATTTTTAACCACGTAAAAAACCATTAGCTCACACACAAAAACAGTGGCACGCTTGAAATGCAACAAAGGTATCTTATCATTCATTAGTAAAGATGCTCAGATAAGAACATAGACAAAGCTAAGCACTCACCTCATCAATGTTTTGAGTTTTGCGGCTTCGGTGAAGAAACAAGTTTGACTTTATAAGAGTCCAAGATGACTGTTTAGCAGCTGCCATAATATAAAGTCAACTGAGACGTCAAAAGAAAGAGGGCATTTTATCTACAGATGCATCCAAACTAAGAGGTACTGCTTAAAAGGTGAACTAGTTACCGGTTAATTTGTTTTTATTGGATTTCAGCAAGGTGTCGCCAACATTTTCATCACATGAACCATCAGATATGTCCAGCTCTTCATTGATTGCTGAATTTGACTTCTCTTGAGGAATTGAGCAGTCAGCAAAATCTTTATCAGTGTTATCCTTGCAAGTCCTTCAAATATAAACCATAATTTTGAATACAATAAACTGGATCAATAATCAAAAGATCTAGTGACCATTATTATGAACTTTCCTATATGAGGCTTTTCGAGCCCCTTCATGATTAACTGCTCAATAGTCAGAGGTTTTATGAACTTTTTAGAAAGCAAATTTGATATTTTTCAAAGCACTCAACAAACTTTATTTTCTTAAGCTCACAGCCCAATATATGGTTAAACATGGTTACCAAGTATACAATTGAATTTCTAAATAAATACCGGCTAGATATTTTAAGCATATGAAACATCTTAGTTTGCGAATCAGTCATCATTAGGACACTTCCAACCAGCCTAAGATACCAATTTTGCAAGCAAAAACATCAAAGGAACATGGTAATGTACAGCATAACTTATGCAAAAATTACAAAAACATGTATGAACAGCAGTCACAGTAACTTACCATTGACTGTTTGTTTGGTCAATTTGATCTGCAAGTGCAGCTGGTATCCGTCGCCATTTTTGGCACTCATCACAAAGCACCCATGCATTCCTTGGTGGAGCATACTCACGATTTAAACAGTCAGATGAGGATGGATATCCTGGTCCTGTAGAATGAGTGCTAAGGTCTCCAACTTCTCCAAAATTGGGTGACGGTTGATTTCCTAAAAAATTTGTATATAACATGATAAAGCACATATACATTTTTCTAGTATTGCATTAATAAAATATGAGACAGTGGGCTTGGGGCAAGATGTGATCAAACAAAAAAAAGCTGCAATGTGCTTCTTACAGAAATATAATAACACACAAAACTTAAACAGGTACCTGCTTCCAGATGGTTTTCCACTCTGCTAAGAATATTACTTGTGTCATCCTTCACATCAATTTGCTGCCTAACTACCAAGTTATTTTTATCTACTTTTTTCCTAGAAGCTCTGCCTTTCTTGCTGGAAATATCCAAGATCCCAGTCCTGCCCATGCGCCCTCCTTTTGCCCTAGAACATTTAAGGAACTTTTTCCTGTTGCTACAAGAACTTATTGGTTTGTGGGCCTGTGGCTTTGAGGACTCGATTGGATCAGAAGCCTCAGGAGAAGGATTCACTTCAGAACTACCACAAGCTTTATTTGATGTGGAACAAGGGGTTTCTGAGGAGGTCATCCTTGAATAGCCAACATGACCGCTGGAAACTGTGTCTTTGTCGTGTGCATTCTGGAATAGGTTTCCAGGTAAGGCATCATCACGTTTAGAGTTATCCACCGGTTTCGGCCACCGTACAGGATCCATAGATGCTCCAACTTTATGCTTGGTTTCTGCAACAGTTGTCTTCCTCTCTTTCCTATATTGAGTTTCTGGTGAACTCGAACTTGAAATGCCTGTAAAAGGAACGCCAGCAATTGAGTGGGCAGAACACTCCCTCTTACTTCTTTGTGTTGGCATCACTGGACTATCTTGTCCAGCTCTCTCACAAAGTGAAGCATCAGGAACAGAGTTTATGACTTCAGAATCAGGTGAAGTTCCTGGATCTGAACATCTGTTCTCAGTTGAAGCTCTCAACGATTTATTTTCCACATAGCCTGTATCAAGAGTGCCTAATACAGAAGCGTCAGAGTTCATAACTTTCTCCAAGTTACTTTCATGGGATAATAACATCTCTCCAGGGAATCCTTCCCGAAACTTGCTTTCCTTAGCATCACATAAACGAGTATTTTTCTTCTGTGAAACAATAACATTTTGAGCAACATTAATCACGCCACAGCTTTGATTTCCAATTTTAATCTTCAAAGATATGCGACCAGTTGGAGCGGAGCTTTTCTTGACTGATTTTTTACCTGTCTGGTCCTTTATAACATCCCCCTTCCCTTGGCCAGCTCTTACTCTACCCATTTTCTTACCATTACCTAAATATGGGTCAAGCTCACTGTTTTCTTCAAAAGTTGGTAACTGCTCCAATCCCCAAACAGAAGATTTAGCCCGCTTGGAGTGAAAACTTCTTCTTCTTCTTGCAATCTGCAAGGACTTCAAATCTGACAATGAGTCATTTTGAGCATTCATGCTAGAATTTCTTGATGGATCCTCAGAATCATTATTCTGGTTATGTTCAGCATAAATGTTGCGAGAATTGTTCCTCCGCGAAGACGTGTATACAATTAGATGATCATTTGATTTTTGGGTCCTTTCAATTTCATCAACAATCTTAGCTTCATCATCCCCATTTCCAGATGGCACGTGAATCCTAGCAGAATCAGAGGAATCATGAGCACTAGAACCTTGCCACTCATCGAGTCTCTGTCCATGAAGGTTAGATTCATAAACAGAACCAGTATCACCACTTTCAGTGGTGACTTTTTCGGTGCTATTGCTCAGAAATGGATGCTCAGCAAAGCTGATGGACTCAAAAGCTGAAAGAAGATCACCAGTAGCTGAAACATCTGATGTAACCACTATTTCAGATGATTCGTCAGCTCTCACACAAGTGAACTCATGCGGTATTGGAGAAACAGATGATTTTCCAATGCCAAGTTCAAGATCGGCCAGAGATGACACTGACCTGGACTCGCCAGCATTCTCACCAAAAGACGTCTCAGTAAACATATTATCCAGTTTACTGAGATTCAGTAGATATGAGGTAAAGTCTCAATAGAAATAATCAGGTAACCCCTATAACCATTTCCCCAGGGTTTACAGCAGATATACTGACAAGAAAACAAGGGTGGTTGGCTGAACACAGTATCGATCAGAATCTAGCAGCTGAGAATAAGCTCTCCAGGAGGTAGATCGATGGCAAGATTTGGCAACTCGATTACACTCTTCCCCAATCGTGTTTGATATGTTTCTTACTGAATCTGAAGAAAGAATAATCAAAAATAAGAAACGGGCAATAACAAAGAAATGATAACAATAATTGAGGAGCACCAGACTAATGATATCATAAAAAAATTGAAGTGCACCAGACTCATGATACCAGCACATGCAAACCTCAATCACGATCACAAACACATATAATTGAATAGAGACGCTCGCATGTTAAATAAAAGATTCAGTTTAGCACATTTCACGAACACTAGTGGACAATAGGCATCATGAAATAGGATAATGCTGAGGGATAAAAGAAAAATATGCATGCTCTCCTAGAACTATATCTAGAAATATACAACACAAATAAACTCAAATAAATAGCAAATTCTTAAGAAAAGGAGGACAGTTTGAATGTTGATAAAGTTCGAATGCTGATTCCTTTGCACTTTGATTAGCCAAAATTAATGCAGTACCTTCAGCACACAGCCTCATCAATTGGAAGCATTTATATTTCAATAACTAACACCCACCCAGCACCATGCCTCATAATACACAAAAAAAGGACACATAGCACCTCCGTAACCATTCCACATGTGCTTTCCATGCACATGGAAATTATTTTCATAATACCTCTATGGCTCTGTAAGTCTCCCAAGACCAACCATAAAGCATGGCACAATTGGAATAGGAGGCAGACATAGACACCAATGCCGTTGTACACCCACAGACTTAAAGGATATGGTCTTCTAGTCCTCCTACCATGCCATCTATGAACACGGATAACTACAAACATACAGATATAAAGTCATTCTAGCATTCCACCTCCAAATCTCTCTTGAGAACAATCGGAACTCAAAGACAGTGTCTCCTAAGTAAAGTCCACACCCTTGCGCTCAAACCAATATAAATAAGCATACATAACACCCCCAAACTTTCCTCAAGCGTCAGGGAAAGCTACAATCATCCAAGCATAAATGGATAAGCTCGTAGGCATGATTCACCATTAATTACATATGCAAGCCGGGGTCAATTGATTATCAAATAAAAAAACTAAACTGAATTCCTTAACAGTACAACAATGCAGATAAAAGACATACGCGAGCATACATATAACTAAAACAATCAAGCCAATAATTTATCGGAAAAATCAAGTCAATAAAACAGAGCCCAAAAACCCTAAATACGAGCGAAATCAAAACCCTAATTTAACAGATGAAATACCAATGCGGAATCACGCAGACCCACAATAACAAAATTCAACAACACACGGGGCGATAAGAAAAGGGATAATCGTCGGAACCTGCAGATAATATAATCAAGCGCGCCGAATCAACAACAGAGCGATAATTTATATGATTTGCGAAAGCAAACGAGTGGATGTGAACATGAAACGTATGTATAAACAATTCAGTGCATGATTTTGCGTGCGTTTGGGAGAGAGAAAGGGATTGCTTGGCGGTGTCAGCAACGGTTGTTAAAGGGAAGAAAATATTTTAGAGAGAGAAAATAAGGAGAGAAAAGAGGGAAGTCTTCCTACCAAAGCACGGAGCCTTTTAATATCTATCGTGTTCACACACACAGAGTGGGTACAACGTTTGCAGGGCAATGTACAAGCAGTCTTTGCGCATTTTTATGGGGGCTCTCTTACGCGTGGCAACTGGGGGCATCATCGGAATTTTCTAACTAGATGATTGTTTGTTTTTCCCTTTTCTATTTCTTTTTTTGACCACCTATGGATATTGAAGTTGTCGTTTTCGTCCTCATAAAATCTTTTCTTACATTCTAATTGTAAATATCTTGCTTTCTTCACAATATTAATATGCAACCATTATTCGTCAAACTATCCGAGAAAATTAAGATCAAAGACAATGCATAAATTCCTTAAATGATTTAGACCGTACAATTTATTTATTTATTTTTGAGTCATGAAGGTGAGTTATTTAGATCCGTATAAATTATTTGAACAGTCTAACACAAATTTTTATCAAAACCAAATGCAATGCATTTAGCTTATAAGTCATTTGTGGGAATGGACTCTGATTTGTTACTATCCTCTTAGTGATGGACCCAAAAATTTAGAATTTGGGGTACCAAATTTAAAAAATTACGCTATGAATATTATTGTATATTTGAAGTCTTATAATTAAAAACATGCAATAACAAAAAAATATACATAAATTCAAACAAAATTTGCAACCGTACTTGAATTTGTCAAGTCCAATTTTTTTAACACGATTTATGATAATCGTCTGAAACTTGTAGAAAAATATCTTTAATAATAAAAGTGACCAAACAATCATTAATAATTAATAACACATGCTATTTCGCAACTTATTTTTTATATGTCATTCATGAAAATGCTATGGCTTGTTGATTCAGTTTCTCGATACCGAAAATTGAAAATCATCATATATTTAAATAATTATTTATAGTTAATACATTTACATAAAATTTTAGAGAGTTTTATTTTATTTTATTTTTTTAAAAAGACGCATAGTTTAGAATATAATTGAATATTTTCCCACTTACTTATGTCATTGATTAAGGGGGGGAAATTTTAAGTAATATATTTATGTTTTATTTTTACAAATGCAACAAAATTTATTTTAGTGTGCCTCATTTTAATTGTTGAATTTAGATATTTGAGTTAATTTTATATTAGATTGTAAGTTATAATAAATAAATTAACGAGATACAATTAAATGTATATAGATTTCAGAAAAATACAATTATATATGTACAACAAAATTATTTTTGGGCGTACAACTACACTCCTATCATTGAACATTTGGACGTATGTCTGCCACTGATCACTCTATGTTACTAAATAAGTTTTATTTAGATTTTCCGTATTTCTCATTTTACATATACTTTTGCATTGTCACTTAAATTCTACCATCTTATAATACTTTTATAATCTTAAATACTCATAATCAACTCAATCGATCAAATCGTTTGATTGAGCCTTTAGGTGTTTCTTATTAATAATGTGAGAAATTCTATATCAATTATGTGGATGGTATTTGCCCCTTTTACATGCGGAATTCATGTATGGAACCAACATGAGTGAGATGGATGGACACTATGACACTATCCACTTATGACTTATGAGGCCTGAAACCGAGTGCTAATATAATTGGATGTGGTGTTATTTAAATTAGTAATCTGACAAATCTTCTTTGAGGTAGGAGTTTAATTTTATCTCAAATATGAATAATTAAAATTATGCTATCTCAAACGAATTAGATATCTGCTTGAAAAAAAAAAAGGAGTATACAAAGTCAAAAGACTATTCTTCACCAACTATATTCGATTGACCCATTCATAAATAGGTGATGTTAGGAAGACTCATTCCATCACTTTCCCACCCAATCATATTAAATTGTACATTTAAATACACTGAATTGTTTTTTTTTATTTTTATAATAACTAGTTATTAACTTGTGAGACAGACACACATATAAAAATCTCAATACATTTCATCATCAAATTGTAACTGGATAATGGGATGATGTATCATCTGATGTTGATGGATAATAAAATTAAGTTTTCACTTTTTCATTATGGCAACTATTTCATATATTGTAGAATCTCAAAATTTCTAGTATATATTATCAATATTGTCTTTTAAAGGAATGAAGGAAAAAAGGGATAATTGCAAACTTTACGCAATATTTTACTAATTTTTACGATCATGGCACACTTTTTGAATTTTGACAATTATAACACATGTTTTGAAAATTTTGCAATTACACCCCATATATTTTCAATTAATTTATTATCATTTCGAATGGGTCTTTTGTTGAGGTTCATTTTTCATTGGAGATCGATTTAAAGCTATAGGCTAGATTATAATCGGACACCACGATTTACAAGAAGGTTTATAGTCCCCTGGAACGGACTGACTGATATTTTATATATTAAAAGGGTGAAGTTAAAATCGGAGAATTACAATTTACGTGCTCTTTGTTATAGAATGCAAAGGAGCTACAATACAAAATGAAAGTGTTGAATGTGTGACTTTTGCTGGCTAGTCATCTATTTATACAGTGAGTACAAGAAGAATTTAAATAATCCTAAGCTAAGGATTAGATCGAAAATAGTTGGGGGGGGCAATCTACAAAACACATAGAAGCGGTTGGAGTCACGCTTTGAGTGTCCTGCTGACTCAGCTTAGGAATAATTCTGGATCCTTCTTGTATGTGAGAGATCGTGCATATTTTGTGAGAGAGCTCTAGAATTCTACGCCGACGGACCTCAAAGACTTAGGCCACTCGAGGGTCTTTATCCTTGCCCTGCTCATGGGTCTTGAGCTCTTTCCGGGGTCGATGACCAGTGTTCGAGACTTTTCTACCTTGTCTGATTTTAACCAACAGTTTCGGGAGATTTGAGCGGTCGATATCTCGGTTCAATAGTCTTAAGATTTTGACCCTGAACAACAACCCTCTTGTCTTTACGGATCAAGTCAATTGATTCGCGGAGATAAGCAAACGAAAGAGTATCGTTAGTCAAAATCTAGAGGAAATTTTATACCTGTTTCGCATTGTGACTGCTGCTATATTTGTGGTTTCGATAAATTTCCTGTCCAAGATTTAGAAGAGTGAGGTATAAATTTATTCGACGAGTTGAAAGATTATACCTCATTCGATTGGTTGCGGAGTGCACGGGGTTATATTTTGAGTGGAGACCCGAAACAAGAGCACGACGATAGAATATCGATTCGTTAAGGCTTTAGTTTATCCTCCGAAGTCAGATAAGCCACAGAGGGTTGTTGGAAAGTTTAAATTCCGAGGGGATTCGTTCCCATCTCAGAGATGTTTATCCTCTAGGTGTATCCATGCCCACCCAGAGAGGCCGCTGGGGGCTATTGGAAGTTTATACTTGTTGGGCATTCGGAATGCCCAGCTCCCTCAGAGTTCTTCTAAGCATTTTTATCCGTCACTCCATGATTAGGTGGTTAAGGATCTTGTGGCATCCCACGCATCGCCAGCCATAAGCCGATAGTACGGCATCGCTTAGGTTTTCAAAGCAAAAGCAAAAAATTCATCGCGGACCATGAGTCCGTAGTGTGGCATCACTTAGGTTTTCGAACCAAAAGCGGAATTAGATAAGCCCAGGGGGTTGCATGACTGATAATGAAGGTTGCAAGTTTTTGGCACGGTCGAGGGGCCTTGGGTCAACTCGAGAGGGTAAATAGTTGAAACATTGTTGGCCGATGTTGCCGGGGTGGCAGTCCCGAGTATGTAGATCACAGTGCTATGTTGTGTTTGAAGCAATAAATAATTTGGCGGATCATAGTTGTGGGCTATGTCTGAAATAGATATCCAAAACTAGGTCGTGGCGTCGAGCCATATCTGGGATGACGCGCGAGAGATAACTTTAAAATGAGAATCTTATAAATGTAATAGAAATCTGTTGATAATCGTGAAGAGAGATTTCTGTCGTGACTGTTATATTAGTCGAGTAATAAGTCCAGTCGACCGGTTAACATATTGTCGAAGGGAGTATGCAGCCCAAGTGTGTGGATGTCGGATGCTCGATATAGGTGAGCACAGGTGGCCAGGTATGAGTAGTCAAATGTAAATAATCGAGCATTGATGGTCAAGTACTCGAGACAGATGGCTTGTCTCGTGCAGCCCCGAGTGTAAGATTTTGATTCTAAGAATTCTGAATTCCAAAAAATCCATAATAAGATTAGGGCGATGGCCTAGCCCCAAGTATATGATTACTGAGTTTATCGGTCGAGGACTATTGAATGTATAGGGAGATCACGCGTTGCGCAACCCTGAGTATTAAACTGCATTTAAGAAATCAAATAACCTCGAGGGGGCGACACAACCCCGAGTATGGCAGATTGATATGTTTATTTTAAATGACAAGTATAGAAATGCATCAAAGAAAATACCTCAAGTGACTTATTGGTTAAAACGGTGTCGTTTGCTTGGTGTCTGTTGGAATTCTGGGTGTGAATATAGAGAGTCACGAACCGTAATTTCAGTCACTTTTTGCAATTTGAATTTTGAAAGTTGTTTGCATTCTCTCTCTCTAGAGCGTTACTCTTTGCCGCCGCTGCGACTTAGATTCCGGTCAGTCCCCTTTCTCCTCTTAGTTTTTTCATGAATTTTTTCTTAATTTTCATTTGGGAGATGGCGATTATGGGCACTCTCCTCAATGAAATATCGAAAGTGACCGAGAGGTCATGCAGAAAAAGTTAGGAATTGCGGGATAAACAATAATGAAATTTCTTACTGAATCCTCTCCACTTCTGATCGATGCCATAGCCCTCCGACTGGGTACACGACCATTCCAACCTACCTCCTTAGACATGGCATTAGGCTTCCCCTCAACCACTACCACACCTTTCCGATGCAGCTAGCCCCGGTAGGGTGGATGCACGTCCTCTCTCTCATTGGAATTTATCACAACGCCAAGTTGGATGTCCCTTCTGTCAATGAGTAACACCATTTCTACCGATTGAACATAGTGCCTAGGCAGTGTTACTACTGCGCAACTCCATGGGGTGGGGATGAGGACGACGTCCCCCTAATTGATAAACTTCCCTCCAAACTAATTCGACTTTCTACGCCGAATTTGGCGAAATCAGCCGTAATTTGCTTTGTTCAGTTTGATTTCAGCTTGTTATTTATTTCGATTGGTACCCCTGGTTATTAACTGTTGCTATATTTTTAGGCCTCTATTGTTCTGAGCTCACCGTTAAAGAACTTCGACGAGTAAGTAATGCCAACAATCTTGGAGATCACTGGCCTTCAATTAGAAAGCATTACCACGCATGCGTTCATGGTCTACACTACAGGGTGAACACGCCCACTAAGTCACCTGGACAACAGGAGTCTCCTGAATGCTTCCCTTCTCCACCTCGAGCGCCTTTCCCACCATCAGACACCATGAAGTTCCGCAGGGATCTCCTCGTTGCACGACTGGGCGAGAAACCGCTCCTGCCCAGAGCCCAACCAAGACAAATAGCCCCATTTAGTGAGGCTAGCAGGAGCTCGTCAACTGTTGCACCTCCTCTCCTTCCACCCCAGAGACGACTGAGTGATCTCTCACTCCTCTTCCAGAAACCGTCCGCATGGACATGGACTCCGATGCTGAGGATAGAGTTTCCCTCAAGAATCTGAGAATGACTTACAGAGACACTATGCCCTCGAACAAGTCCCTCCCTCTTGTGGGTCCGCATACCCTCGAGCTTGCGGTGCGATCGACAAGCTAGGAGATCCATTCGGTCTCGAGGCCATCGAGGCCGTGAGAAAGGTAAATTGTATATATAGATTTACCTTTCAAAATACGATGTATTTTTAACATATTTTGTGGTTTTGCAGGCTGCAGATGTCCTTCAGGGCATCCTGTAGGATTGTGAGGGCCCTTCTTCTCTTATGGCCAAGCTGCACATTGCTTGAGAGGAGAAGCGCCAGGCCGAGGCGGCCAAAGAGGTGGCGGAGAGGCAATAGAGCCTTGTGGCAACCGAAAAGGACAAACTGACCCATAAGTTTGAGGTTAAAAACTTGAGCTCGAGGCTACGATGGTCTCGGGGTTGAACAGGGTAGAAGAGCTTGAGAAAGAGGTTGACGACCTCCGCATCAAGCTGAAGAAGGTCGAGAGTCGGGCGACATAGCTAAAAAAGAAGTGCTCTGGGCTTGAGAAGAAATGCACCGAGCTCAGATACGAGCTTTGAGCGTCGGAGAAGGCTTTCGAGGAGGCTTGCCAAGGGGTCGGAAGATAAGTGTGTATTTTAACTATTTGCGTGTGTGT